>QANU01051542.1:12938-98683 GCA_003254905.1 Nissolia schottii
TTTGTTTCTTTGAAAATGTGGAACCCTAATCCCCAAATTAAGAACAAGACCCAGCAATTAACCAAATAATTGATAATGTTAAATGCAGCGGAAATTGTAAATTGCTGAATGTAAAAGTGTAGGGATAAGAAGAATCACACCGGAGAATTTATCCTGGTTCACCTTCACAACCGAAGGCTACGTCCAGTCCCCTGTTCTGAGGCAGGGTTTTCCACTATGTAATCTTGTGTTGTGTACAACCTCACACCCGAGACACTTACACCGACAACTACAAGAGAACACTACGGTGATGATCAGAATACACACCGAAAACCACGGTGTTTACAACAACCAATTGTTTTTGAAGAAGATTTTATACAATGGCTTTGTAACAATCCTAAACTCAGGGAAGGATAATCCTGAATAGAAATCACTCAAAGATATGAAATTTATGGCTCAATGCTTTTCTGAGTTTTGGATTGAAAAGGACTTTGAAAATTTTGATTAGAACTTTGATCAGAACAAGTAAAACTTGCAAGAATTAATGAAAGAATGGAGTTCTAATGGCCTGTCCTAGGTTCTGCACGAATTCTGCAATATATAGGCAGAGGTGCCTGTTCATGAACCAATGCCAAAGCATATGATGCAAAACAACGCATTGTTTCATGAAAAAACAGACCAATTCGAGCATGTAATCGATTACTATATAGTGGTAATCGATTACACACAACAAACGGCCATATTTTCAAATTTCAAAAGGTGTTAATTGATTACTACGGTTTGGTAATCGATTACACACTTCAAAATTTGAATAATTTTGAATTCAAAGTGCTGGTAATCGATTACTCAAGCATGGTAAACAATTACTCATGCAGAAACCGACTTTAAGTGTTTGAAACCCTTTGAAAAATGTTGCCAAATGCTTTTAGGGTTTAGAAATATGTTAGACATGTTCATGTTGAAAAACTTTGAGCCATTAACCTTAACATCTTAACATGTGCTAACTATTGACACTAGGGTAAAATCTTGAGCCTTTAGTGATGTGCAGCTTGAGCCTTGAGGTTCTTTAATCTTGATTGAGTCTTCCCTTTTTCTGCTTTTTTGTTGGTGTTGTTGTCGTCATCAAAACCACGCCATCAATGGTCAGAGGAAGAGTCTTCTTCACAGATCCAGAGCTTGTTGGGATTTGAATCATATTATAGCGTCATACATCCATTAACTTATTACACAGAATTATCAATTCAGTGATTGCCCGCCACCAGTTCTTAACTTGTTCATCGCTTTCGCGCATGAAAAGATCACAGGTTTCCTTTGTTAAACTGTCACTTTCGCACACTAGCTTAACAAAGTACGTCAGCGTTATTCCAGATGTTAAAACGGCTAATCTTCATTCCAGTTACGGCAAGAAGAATAGTTGAATTGATTTAGGTCAGACTCTAATGATTGTAACTTTCGTTCACAACCTTCGAGCATAGAGTCTAGCTTAGCATAGCAATATTTATTTTAATTTGGTTATGAATTAATTAATATAACTTTCGTTCATACAAGTAAGTCCCAAATCAAGAATCAAAACACTAAACAAAAGCTAGCATTAAGTATAAAATCATTCAAGCAAATCATAGAAACTGATAAATTCATAAAGAAAAAGTTACATGGATACAATCATACTACAATATTCATCAAAATCCCAACAACAAGAGGATTAGAAATCCATCTTACAAGAGAATCTCAGGGGCAAGGTTTGGATGCTTACCATGACACGTTATCACGCTATCATGACGGCGTCGTCCGTGCTTCCTCGATCTCTCGGCTCCTTCACCGGCCTCCTCTTTGTTGCTAAACTAAACTAGGCTTTAAAGTGTAAAAGAAATGGAAGAAGAATGAATTCTGGTGGGGAAAAGGGATGCCTTAAGTGTGAGCCTCGGCCTCCTATTTATAGGCAAAATTTGGGGAGCACCGCTCAGCGGTACAGGTACCATCGCTGAGCGTCTTATCTCTTCACGCGGTTTATTAAATGCTCCGGCAGCTTTTGCAAGGGCAGCGCCAACTTGCGATGGCGGTGACAGCTGGCGTAATAAATGCGCCGGCAGCAAGTGGGCACGGAGAGCATAATCGCTGAGTGGCCAGTGGTTCACCGCTGAGCGATGTGTCATTCAGGGGCGGCTACAGGCTGTCATCATAAATGCTCCGGCAGCCTTTTGCAGGGTAGCGCCGACGTTGTCAGGGCGGCGCCGCAATCCAGGTTGGCTCCAGCTGGCACAATAAATGCGGCGGCTGCAAGTGGCTCCGGTGGCAGAACCACTGAACGGCCAAGGTTCACTGCTCAGTGGCGCTTTGTCGTGTCTGGCACTGAGCGAGCGTAGGTCACCACTGAGCGATCTGCTCCTGACTTCATCATCTTTTTTTGCTTTTACTCTTTTGATCCATTCTTTATGGGATTCTTCTTAATTAATTATGCTTGCATCCATCTTCAAAATATATTTAAAATCTACAAAATTGGGGATTTAAGTTAGATAATTCTATAAAACATAAGCGAATAAGTGCCTTCAGGATATCTTCCCTTAAGCTGCCTTCCTTGGGCACGCAAATGCGACTGTTGAATCGAAAGATTCCGTTGTCATCTGTCGTCACTTCCTTGATCTTCCTTTCTTCTACCGCCTTGCGAAACTTACACCAAGTGTCGTCCTGGCAGTTCCTCTGAGCCTCTTCAACTATGTGCTTAAAGTCACTACTGACTTGTAGGGGATACATTGTCAATCGCTTATGTTGCCGTGCAACCGTCAGATTGAGGTCACGAAATTCCTCTATCAGCTTCGCTTCCTGCACCATCATCTGAGCCATCTGCAATGACCTTCGGCTTAAAGCATTAGCTACAACATTGGCTTTCCCAGGGTGATAGTTAAGATTGAAGTCATAATCCTTAAGAAATTTAGTCCACCACCTTTGGCGCATATTCAGTTCCTTCTGGTCGAACATGTATTTCAGACTTTTGTGATCCGAATATACCTCAAACTAAACTCCATACAAATAATGCATCCATATCTTAAGTACAGAAACTACTGTAGCCAATTCTAGACCATGAGTAGGGAAGTTTACCTCATGCTGCTTCAGCTGCCTAGAGGCGTAGGCTATCACCTGGCGCCGTTGCATCAGTACACATCCATGTCTGGCACTTGACGCATCACAATACACCTCGAAAGGTTCTTGGGGATCAGGCAACACTAGTACTGGAGCGGTGGTCAACCTCTCCTTTAACTCGCCAAAACTTCTTTCACATTCAGCGGACCAAATCATCTTTGCTCCCTTCCTGGTCAGCTTCGTCAACGGCAAAGCAATCTGGGAGAATCCTTGGGTAAACCTCCGATAATATCCGGCAAATCCCAAAAAGCTCTGAAGTTCTGTAACTAAAGTGGGTCTCTCCCACGTTCTGACTGCGTCAACTTTGCTAGGATCTACTGCCACTCCCTAGTCTGAGATCACATGGCCGAGAAATTGCACCTTCCTGGCCCAAAACTCGCACTTAGAGAGCTTGGCGTACAACTTCTTGTCTCTTAAAATCTCCAAGACTATCTGCAGGTGCCTAGTGTGCTCCTCTTCACTCTTCGAGTACACTAGAATGTCATCGATGAAGACAATCACGCAGTCATCCAAATACTCGCGAAAGATCCTATGCATGTAATCCATAAAGATTGCGGGAGCATTCGTCAATCCGAAAGACATTACCGTGAACTCATAATGACCGTAACGGGATCAAAACGTTGTCTTAGCTATATCCTCTTCCCGTACTCTAATCTCGTGGTAGCCAGACCGTAAATCAATCCTCGAGAAGATCTTCGCGTCCTTCAACTGGTCCAGAAGGTCATCAATTCTAGGCAGCGGGTACTTGTTCTTGATTATCACCTTGTTCAACTGCCTATAATCGACACATATCCTCATAGTGCCATCCTTTTTCTTTACAAATAGCACTGGTGCTCCCCACGGTGACTACTGGGTCGAATAAATTTCTTTCCCATTAACTCCTCCAACTACTTCTTCAACTCCTGTAGTTTCAACGAAGACATGCAATACGACGTAATGGAAATAGGCCCAGCGCCTGGCACCAGATCAATAGAAAATTCCACCTCCCATTTTGGTGGGAACTCTGGAATGTCATCAGGGAAAACATCTGGATAGTCTCAGACTACAGGAATATCCCCGACTTCCAGTCTTGCCACTTCCACCTCCGATGATGCCAATATGACATACCCTTGAGTTCCTAGCTGACAACAGTAAAGAATCGGCAACTCCTCCTCTGGATCTGCTGGGCTGGTGACTGTAGGGGAAAAGTTAACAGCTTCCTGGCACAATCAAGAACCTCCTGGTTGGCATTCAACTAATCCATCCCTAGTATCATATCCAGTCCGACTAGGGGAAGACAGATTAAGTTAGCCACGAACTTTCTTTCCTGCAGCTGAAAAGGACACCGTAGACATACTCGACAAGTCTTAACTGGCGGTGCAGTGGGTGTAGATACAGCAAACGTGTACGGCAGTGTCGTAGGAGATAAATCCAACTCCTCTACACTATCGTAGGATATAAAGGAGTGTTACGCTCCTGAATCATACAACACAATCAAAGTTTTCCCATTAAGTACACACTTACCCAAAATCAGACCGTCTCCATCTTGAGCTTCTTCTGCTACCATGGTGAACACTTGTCCCTGACGTTGGGCAATCGATGGAGCTTCTGGGCAATCTTTCACAAAGTGACCGACCTTTCCACATCTAAAGCAAACCCCTTGGCCTGCTAAGCACTCTCCAAAATGTCCCCTGCCACATTTCGAACAGAGTAGGCGAGGATCGAGTCTCTGTTGAGCCTCCGGCGTGCTATGACTCGGGGTACTCCCTTGTGTCTGAGGTCTTGCTGCTGGGGGTCCAGCCCTCGGTGGTCCCGATTGGGGCTGATTCAGGGCTCTCCTCATTCCCTGTTGCGGCCTTGGCAGATATTGACCTCTGCCCCTTCCTGCAATCGATGCCTGAAAATGTCCCATTTTCCTCTATTCTACTTGGGAACCACCTGCCTCTTCAAACCTTCTCTTGTTCCTCTCACTGCGTACCTCCGCCAGATCTCTATTGGCTTCTTTTTGAGCCAGACAGGTGTTGACAAGGGTAGCATAATCTTGTACTCCAGACAAGTTCAAGAATACCCTCAACTCCGGCTTCAGCCCTCGCTGGTACTTCGCACACTTCCAACCCTCATTAGGGTGCAACCCGTACGTCAACGAATACCTGCAGAGTCTCTCAAACTTTGTTGTATACTCTGCAACAGTCATGGCTCCCTGCTTGAGCTCCAAAAACCTGGCCTACTTCCTGTCTTGCAACTACTGCGGAAAATACTTATCCAGGAACACCTCCTTAAACCGGTTCCAAGACACCTAACCCTCATCTTGTTCGAACTGGGGCCTGGTTGTGTCCCACCATTCCCCTGCTGCTCCTTCTAACTTTCTGGAAGTAAACTTGACCTTCTGCTACTCAGTACATGGAATATCCTCAAAAATCTACTCCACCTTTCTGATCCAGCCATGGACCAGTTCAGGGTCCATCATTCCTTCGAACACGGGTGGGTTAGCCCGGGTGAAATTGCGATCTCCTGAGCCGTCTGGGGGGCATGCGTTGAGCAATGGAAGCTGCTATCTGTGCGGTAGCCTGGGCCATCTCCCTGAGAATACCTGCAAGATCTGCAGGTTCCGAGGTACGCTGTGTAGTATCCCTGCGAGGTGGCATGTCTAATGTGCAGTACCTGCACAGTTCCGAGTTGATCAGTCTTAAGAAAGGCAAGTACACAGAAACTTAGCACATACCACTTAGCTGGAACATACACCGTAATCATGCTCGAAAGCATAGTGCAGCTCAGTCCTCAGGCTCTTTTGGACCAAACTGCTCTGATACCAAATGAAACACCCTAGCTAACTACATACGCTTAAGTCGTACGCTAGCTCACCAGGTTGTTTACTACCTGGTGGGAATACCTTAGTCCATTGTTATCTTTCGAAAGTAGTTGCTTATGAAAATAGGGACTGATTTTTAAACTTTTTCATTTGCATCGATTAATTACTAAAATAGAGCCATGCATCAGAAAGAACAAGTATAACAAGCGGTAAAGCCCTTGGGCTTAGCAGATAGCAGTCGAATAATAATAAAGCATGGAATCTACATTCAGTTGGTCCATCATACAAAGTCACATAGTTATAATTACAATAAGTAAGGTACAAATAACATATACATAATCCAAAATACATAATATCAAAATGCAAGGGCTACTGGAACACTACTCAACATGCCCTTGATCAAAAAATCCTGGTGTCCAGCTACCTCTGGTCCATATCCTGTAGCAACCGCTCATGGCTCCTCGGGCGGTTCGTCGGCATCCTCGAAGTACGAGTCGTCATAAGGCAGTGGGAGTGAGAATGGTAGGTTCTCAGTGGAAATAACTTTTGTTCCTGTATCTCGTTTTACATTAGGTCAGACTTCAGGCCGCTCGGAGATTTCTAAGTGTGCATACATACTAAACATCCTACTGATTATTATCTGGCCTAAAGTTCTGAACGGCTTTATCTATGTTACTAAGTGATAGAGGAACTATTCTTGCTTACTAAGTTCTCGTGCTTATTAACATTACGTATACATACATAGCCATCTCGAGCGTTCTCTTGACGGTAATTACAGAATATCAGATACATGCATTTCATACATTCATGCATATCAGATTGAACATGGTTTTTGGAATATATGTTATTCCCACCATAGTAATACCCTCTTTCAACAGTACTATGACGGA
The DNA here is from genome assembly GCA_003254905.1 of Nissolia schottii. Classification (NCBI taxonomy): domain Eukaryota; kingdom Viridiplantae; phylum Streptophyta; class Magnoliopsida; order Fabales; family Fabaceae; genus Nissolia; species Nissolia schottii. The sequence continues at coordinate 19,734 of QANU01051542.1, forward strand.
ATAACCTCGCATCCCCAGGTAGGCCCTCTTTCGACCTTCCTGCAGTGGGCTTCCACCTTCTGCGTGCCCTCTCTCGACACCTCAAAAGTGGGAGGATGTTGTACCCCCACCTTAGCATTGCCCTCTTTCGACCGTGCTAGGCGTGATAACCGCGCACCTCTAGGTATGCCATATTGACACCACCTGTGGCGGGCTTCCACCTTCAGTATGTACCTCTGACCTACTGAAGTGGGATCGTTTGGACCTGTGATCACGGCCTGTACATGTTTCTCAGAATTTTGCAGCATTTCTTTGCATATAGCATTTCATCATCTTTTTCCTTTCTGTACCTACAGCATGACATGACTTGTTCCCTATGGTTCAATTCATAATCTTTACTTATTGCAGAATTACTTCTAATTCTCTTAAAATTATCTGATCATGATGCATGAAATGCTAACAGATTATTTCACATACTGCACATACTGCACATACTGCACTTACATCAGTTACCAATTACAGTTAAATCATTGTTCGTTGGACTATGTGCCTCAAGACAGTATCCATAGCACTTTCAGGTCTCAGACCGCTCAGCGGTACCCTAGGGTCGCTCAGCGGTTTGAGCCCGATTGCTCAGCGGTGACTTGGGACCGCTCAGCGGTACACTCGTTCAGCAGTACCAAGGGCCGCTCAGCAGTCACTAGCGAATCTGAAAACCGAATTCTTTATTTTCTTTCCTTTCTCTTCCCCTTTGCTCATGGTTACTCCTTGAGGTTTTCACACATATTCCAACCATCAAAACCTATCTAATCCAGGTCACAGAACCCTTCGGAATTGTCTTCTGATAAGTGCCCAATTTACGCAATTTTGACCTATTAAAATGGCACTTATTTGTTTGTGTTTTAAATAAAATCTAACTTAATTCCCCTCTTTTGTAGGATTTTTAATATATTTTGAAAGATGGATGCAAGCATAAATAATTAAGAAGAATCCCATGAAGAATGGAGAAAAGGGCAAAAGCGGAAAAGATACTAAAAGATGAAATCAGCGAAGGACCGCTCAGTGCAAGGACAAGCTCGCCCAGCGCAGAAGACTAGAACCACTCAGCGGTTAAATGTTTATCAGTCAGCGACAAAGGAAGAATCGCTCAGCGGTGGTACCTGTACCGCTGAGCGATCGTACCCTCGGAGCCACTTGCAGCCGCCGCATTAAATGCGCCAGCTGGAGCCAACCTGGAGGCGGCACGACCCCTGCAAAAGCTGCCAGAGCATTTATTACTCCGCGTGTAATGATTACGCCGCTCAGCGATGGAACAAGGCCGCTTAGCGATATTGCCCTTATCGCTCAGTGGTGACATCAAAACCGCTGAGCGATGCCCCCCAAAATTCGCCTATAAATAGGAAGGACGAGGCACTCTTGAAAACCATATCTTCTTCCTCCTAGAATCCATTTTTTTACACATTCTCTTGTACTTAGAAGCTTAGGTTAGTTTAGCAACAAATAGGAGGTCGGTGAAGGAGCCAGGAGATCAAGGAAGCTTGGCGAACCACTGTCATGATAGCGTGATAACGTGTCATGGTAAGCATCTAAACCTTGCCTCTGAGATTCTCTTGTAAGATGGATTTGTAATCCTCTTGTTGTTGGGATTTTGATCATTATTGTAGTATGATTGTATCCATGTACTATTGCATATGAATCTATCAGTTTTCTTATGATTTGCTTGAATGATTTTGCACTTAATGCTAGTCTTTGTTTAGTGTTTTGATTCTTGATTTGGGACTTAGTTGTATGAACGAAAGTTATATTAATTAAGTCATAACCAAGTTAAGATCAATCTCACTATGCTTAACTAGATTCTAGACTTGAACGTTGTGAACGAAAGTTACAATCATTAGAGTCGGATCTAAATCATTTCATCTAATCTTGTTACCGNGCTCGTGTTGGACCCGTAGCGTACCGAATCGCCCTCCCGCCGAACCTGTCCAATGTTCACGCTATATTTCATGTGTGTCAGCTAAGGAAGTACTACGCTTCTCCGGACCACGTACTGGAACCAGAAAAAGTCATATCAAGGGAAGATCTGGCTTTGCCACTAATGCCTCTCAAGATTGTAGATCAGAAGACACGGAAGACGCGTAATAAGGAGATTCCGATGGTACGCGTCATCTGGGAGAACGGGAAGGTCGAAGAACAAACGTGGGAATTGGAAAAGGACATGAAAGCGGCCTACTCGGAACTATTCCAAGGTACGAAATTTCGGGGGCGAAATTTTTGTAAGGGGGGTGGAATGTAACATCCCAGCCTTTTCCTTAAGAAAATTTTTCTCAAACTTTAATTTTTCGATAAGTATAATATATTAAGGATGGCTGGGGGAAGACTGGTAGATTGCAAGGGCGCGATGGAAATATTTAGGGGTGACCGCGCGTGCGTGGGAAGGTAATTAATTATGTGTGTTAGGAAATTATAATATAATATTATGATTTTATAAAATAAAATTTTAAAATAAAGAAAAAGAAAGGGAATGGAACCGAGAGGGAAGGAGACAGGGGGGCGTGCCTATAAAAGGCTTAACGCCTCCTCAGCAGTGAAAAAGAAAAAAAAACAACAAAACAAAAACAAAACACTTAGAAATTTACACTGTCAGTGACACGCCGGCACGTCGTAGGGCTGTTATCGCGCGTAGGAAAAAGAGGAGGAATATATTCCCGTGACGAGGACGGTTCCCTCATCGCAAATCTCGGATCGGAGCACACATAGGAAGTGGGTAACCCTAAGCCCACTGTCTATGTGGTTTAGTTTTTAACTGTAATGTGCCTATCTGTATATTTGACTGTATAACTGTTAAGTAGTATTTTGGGGGGATATTGTGTAAAAAGGGTTTTGTGAACGGTAGAAAAATGAAACGCGTAACTGTACTACTTGGAACCCTAGGAACAGTGAAAGTTTACGATCTGGAGTCTCGGAAGGCGATTTTTGTAGTCTGCATTCGAATCCTTAAGGAATTCAATCGAATGAAAGCCCAAGCTGAGCTTTCCTTCGAATGAATTCCACTGCAGTCGAATGTAGGCGAGTTTTAGGGATTTCAATCGAATGAATTCCCTCGTATTCGAATGAAGCGATGTCGAGGGATTTCAGTCGAATGAAAACCTATTCCAATCGAATGAAAGAACTTCGAGGGATTTCATTCGAATGCCACAGCAAGTATTCGAATGAAACCTGGCAGAGTTGGGAGTTTAATGGTTTCAAGGGATCCAATGACTATGGTTAAGCTATTATTATATATTGAAGCATGCATCATGAGGATGGGATGCCATTTAAGAGTTAGGGCAGCCCTAGAACACTAGAGGTCAATGACTTAATGTAAAAAGAGCATAATGGAACTTAGGGAAATACGTATGTAGTTATATGCTAGGAAGCCCAGCTCTTGGCAATGTCTACTTGACACGCCCCTCGCCAGTCCCAAAAGGGTGGATTGGCCAATGTGTTACCTTGCCAAATCCCAAAAGGGTGGATTTGGTTAACGAAGTAATCCCAAAAGGGTGGATTAGTTCGCAGAGGTTAAAGACACAAGGAAGGAAAATGTGTTACCTTGCCAAGTCCCAAAAGGGTGGAGTTGGTTAACGGATTAATCCCAAAAGGGTGGATTGATTCGCAGAGGTTAATGGCACAAAGAAAGTAAAGTAAAGTTAAAGTAAAGATTGCTCATCGAAGCAAAAAGAGAAGTGAAGGAAGGATGACGTCATACCTAAAAGAATAAAGAAAGGAGAAGAAGGACGCTAACCCGGGTGAGCCGGTATGCGTAAGAGATCCCCCAAGTTCCCCAAGCATGTAGTATAAAGGATATGTAGCGAGAAGCATAAAGAAGTATGTATGTGTATGAATGTGATGATTGAATAGTGTATGTATGTCAGTATATATGTGATAAAGTATATATGCATAGTCATGGATGTTTATGTATGATGAAAGTTAAGGGAACGACCCGAGACTGATAGCTTAATTATAATTGCATTGTAGAATTGACAAGCACGCAGACTTAGTAAGAAAGACTAGTTCCCCTATCACCTAGATAATCTTAGATAAAGCCGTTCAGGGCCTTAGGCCAGATAATAATTAGTAGGATGCTAGTATACATGTTTTCACCTAGAAACACCTGAGCGGCCTGGAGGATATTCGAGTAAATGAATCATAGGTAGCCATAGGGACCCACTGAGGACTCAGAGTTCTCACCCCCACTCGATTATGGATCCAGGAGCAACCGAGGATTATACGGGCTACGAGGAGTACCCAGAAGTGCTGCCCGCCGAACCGTGAAGCAGGGCAGCCAGACAGATCGCGGGTCCCGCTCAAGCACGTAGCCGCTTTGCTTTATTTTGGAATACTTGTTTTGTATCTATCTATGTAAGATGGGTGTATGTAGACTACTTTATTATTATTGATGTAATTAAGTGTAATGGACCATGTATCTGTTTATCTTAGATCTTCTGGACATGAATCTCTGGTCCGCTAAGCTCACGCTCTACTGTTTGTAATATATATGTCCACCATCACGCACGGCTCATAATTTGGATACGCACATAATGAATAGTATGTTAAAAAAAAAATGGTCCGTATGTTGTTATAAATCGTATTTTCAAAAAGGCTAAAGGTTATGAATATCCTACCAATGAATCAACAACCTAGTGAGCGTTGCACATGGCTCGAGCATGGGCGGCTAGCTAGGGTGTTGCATAAAGTAGGATATATATTTAATTTGAACGACAAAAGCACAAATAAGCTTTCAACGAAATTGGCACAGTTGTGGGAAACCAGACTATGTCAAGATCGGAGAAAGTCTAACAATTGGCTTTCATCATCTTCCTAAGTCCTAGCATAGGTTCTAACATACATACAAACATAAAGACATACACACACATAAACACATAACCAAGCATCAACCACCAAAGAGGTGAGCAAACTAAAGTTACCCACTTCTTGGAGGGTTGTTTGGTGGTGGAAGAAGTGCGGGGGAAGTCGTCCTCCGAGCTTCGGGCGCGATCCAAGCTTCCCCTAGGATAGGAATTTTTTTGATTTTTTTTCTGGTTATGGCTGGGTATTTATAGACAAAATTCTCCCTCCTCTAATTATATTTTTGCCCCTAAGCATAATTACAATTTTGCCCTTTTTAATTTCTTTTATAATTAATTAATTCAAATGATAATCTTTATGTCACATCATGAATAGTGTTTTGAATTTTAAATTATTTTCCTTGAATCTGATTCCCTCACGTGGGCTGCCCAAAATTTGACTTTCTCCTGGTTCCATTTCGCTCGTGTTTTATCATTCGCAGTGTCCGAAAAATATTTCGCTTGTACCGACGTGATCCTCTAATTTCCCCGGTCATGGGAATATCAATGCTTTAAGGCATTTGTGAATTTTTCTCCGGAGGAGTATTTTTTGCAGATACCTTTAACACGTCATCAAGCCCTGGTGACCGTAAACCGCTGTTCCGCTCGCGGTTTCGTTACTTCCCGACCGTCCCAATGGGATCATGGGGCTATCCTAAGGTGTTTAAAACCTTTTCCTGGTACCGATTGGGTTTCCAGAGACTTAGGGCTCTCTGCTCAATTCTACAGGCTAAATGGAGCCGTTTCAGTGTCTGCGGAATCGTCCGAAACTTCGCAGAACTCCGTTTAACGGTCAGTTCAATCTCATCATCCGATTCTGAGGGTCAGTAGGAATCATTTGAGTGTCATCAAACTTGGCCAAAACCAAACAGAATAATTCCTACAGACTTCCACACATTTACTCTTACCCAAGGTTCTATGAGCAGTTGTTTGGTGAAATTCTTACTAAGAAAAGAGCGGGATGTTACACTAAGGATTAATCTTACTATGCCGATGCTGTGGAACCCGAGGAGGACCTATGAAGGGATACCTAGCTTACTTTGTAGTAGATGCAGTATATAGAATAAATGTATTACTTGAACATGTGTATTGGGTATGTAATATAACTAGCACCTGGTATATATGTGTGTACGTAAAGGACCCGCTATGTAGGTAATGTATGGATGCACCGGCTTGAACCTAACGTACTAATGGTACCATTTGTTATATTATTCTGTTGCACTCACGGCTCCTATGTTACAAACCATATGTATGATAGTAAAAGAAAAAAAAAATATTTGGGTCCTTATTTTCTAAAACCAGTACTTTCGAAAATCCAAAGAAGTTACCAGGAAGTAAACAACCTAGTGAGTTTTTCGTACGGCTCGAGCATACGAAATCAGCTAGGGGTGTTTCAATATATTTTGTTAGGATGTTTTTGTAATTGATTATACTTGTATCTGGAAGTTTCTGCAGATTTGGAAATTGTTGGAATAATTGTTAGAAACAGGAATGGTTTATGTGTATGAGAAAATGAGTATGAGAGTATGAAGTTTTGCAAGATGAGATATGATGTTAGGATGGCTTTTATGTGACTTTGGATTTTATATATGTGGTTGATGATTGTCTGGATCTGTTAGTATTATCTGTGATTCTGTCAGAATTTAGGACGCCTAAGACAGAAATAGGCATACGACACGATTTTAAAGGGAACTATATGCTGGGATTTTTATCTTGACAAACTAATGTTATTTTTGGATTCTACACGAAAAATTGAGTGGGGATGTCAAGTTTTATAATTTTTGGAGTCCCCGATGAATTTCTCAGCAAACAGGCAGAAAAAGGGGTTTTTATGAAAAGGGCAAAACGGGAATTTCTTGTGTTTGGACTGAAAAACTGGGTTTGTTTTCAGAAAATATGGGTTTAGAACTATCAAAAACCTTAAGGGCAAGTCTTGGGTCCATCGGGTTTTTGAGAACAAAAAATTCCAAAGAAAATAGGGCGTTTATGGGGGCAAAATGGTAATTTTGGGAGAACGGGTAAAAGTGGAATTTTGTGATGCTGAGGTCAGAATTTGGGTTTTTAAACATGAGAAATGATCTTAAGGACTATCAAAAATTTTATGATCGCTAATTTCTGACAGAAACTAGACTACTGTTTTGCTAGTCGCTAGATTTACGTTTGTTCGGTTTAAGAAATGTTTGAGTATGAGATTATGTTTCTTATATGATTGATGATGTTATGAGTTATGTGAGGTTAGATGTTATATGATGTGATATATGATGAAGATGATGATATGAGACATTGAGTTGTAATTGCTCTATATATATGATTGCTTAAAGATGATGATGAACTATGTTTATTATACATATGAACTGTTGCATCAAAGATCAAACTGTTCACATGATGATAATGAGAGAAAACCGCCTTTAAAAGGGCTTAGGCTCGGTTTTTAGGGAAGGTCTTAGTCCCGGTCGAGTCTAAGGCCCGACCCCAATGCCATCCGAGGGTGGTAACCTCGGTCGTGGTTGGCGATTATTCAGGGTCAAGACCCTTCAGGTGAGGCGCTACCTGGTCACCACGATGCGGGCTGTAAGCGTGGTTATATCTGTGTGGCCACCGCTATAAGGGACGAGGGCAAATATGCTTATAAGGCCAGCCTTGTAGAGCATACGTATAAGTGGATGCCAGCTAAAGCTTATACCAGTTTTCAGAAAATGAGATTCTTGCAGTAGTGTAGCTATGTGAATTGTATGACAGTGTATGAGTTACTGTAGCTATGTAAATTGTATGACAGTATATGAGTTAGTAAAGAGACTAGCAAACAGATGACGTAGATGATGAAGAATAGGTTCCCCAATCACCTAGTAACTTAGGTAAAGCTGCTCGGGCTTAGTATGAATGTTAATAATTAGTAGGACTACAGTATAATTATGACACCTAGAGACCCCCTGAGTGGCGGGATCATGATTGAGTATGAATGAGTTACGAAGATTAAGACTTCCCACTGAGAACGCAGTGTTCTCATCCCCAAACTCCTTTATAGTTCCAGGAGCGAGCAATGGATACACGCACGGTAGACCCAGACTCGTTAGTTCAACTTACTATGCTGGTGGACACTAGCACCGGTAACATACTCGAGACAAACGCGACACCAACCCCCGCTATGTCAGGAATTTATCAACTGAAGTGCGATGTGGATTTCAGACCCCCATCTAGTTCTTATCCAGCACCTGAATCAGCGTTGCCTTCGATTCCTTAGGATCCGGCAGATCGGCCTCCTGTAACCCCAGCAGAGGACAGTGAGTCAACACCTTATGACAAGGACGTAGAGATAGACCCACGGTCAGTTACTTTGGTGCCTAGGACTCGACGCTGTGCTAGGAAGAGGGTTCCCCGCCCCCATCCTATATATCTAGTAGCACGGACTCACGACCATGAGGCAGGACCGTCACGGAGCCCAGCAGGACCTACCAGGAGTCCACCTGGTCTAACTACCCCCAATCCACCCACTACTGTAGAGGAGACGGAGTCAGAGGAGGCCCATCTGATCCATATACTCATAGGCGAGGAGGACTCAGACAAGGGCGACCCTATGGAGGAAGACATGGAGGAAGATCCGGAAAAGGATCCAGAGGGAAATCCAAAGGAGGACCTCCCAGGCCAGGATGACGCCCCTACCCGAGATCCGGAGCCAGAGAGTGGTGATGTTGCTAGATGCCCAACTTGTGGTAGTAGATTGATATAAATGGACTCAATCGAGTAGCTTTCATCAGTCCTTAGCCATATTTACACTTGTTAGCTGTAAATACTAGTACTTGTACATGTGTTGTATTATTATGTAAATTATGAGACATGAATGAATATGGTAAAGGACCACTTGTTTGATTTACTTATTACACATGTAAGTTTCTACAAAGAATCGTATGGTATAGTACCCGTCGGCATGTCTATCTTCGTTATTCTTTGTTCAGTTGTTTATTATGGCTCCTATTTGATGTACTTCCATATAAAAGAGAAAATTTTCAAAAAGGTCCATATTTTCAAGCTGAGCCATATTTTCAACTTACAAATAAGATAAACGGTAATTCCACCAAAATAGATAACAACCTAGTCGGCAGGTTTGCGTCTTAAGGGTGGACTAGCTAGCTAGGGTGTTACAGTTGTACCTTTCGCGTTTGATGTCTTCCTCCTATGAGCTTTACGTGGCTAGCTACCACACCAGTTAAGAACGCTGCCGGGTCGACACGATAAGGAAAGCAAAGAGGTTGTAGCCAAGGCTACAATTACAAAGGTGAAAAGACTAAGAAGGACGCAGCCACAGGGCACGTAAGAGATCCCCAGATTCCCTCATACACTGTATATCCCCATGTATGGATAAATGAATGTATGTATGTATGGATGCAATTATGTATGTAGGTGTATATATGATTATGCATTATATATCGTCAAGGGAACGTCCTGAGACGACTAATATGTCCGTAGCAGTAACGTGAGCAGGCGATGATGTGTCGCCAGACTCAAGCGTGGAAAGTTAAAGAGCACGAAGCCTAGGTAATATCCAAATTAGATACCCAATCACCTAGTAAATTAGATAAAGCTGCTCAGGATGTAGGCCAAAGATAAAAACAATAGGGGGATAGTATGCATGACAATTAGAGGTTTCCTGAGTAGCCTGGACTCTGCCCGAGAAATAAACAGTAGAGACCACGTAGAGTTTCCACTAAGAACGAATCCGTTCTTACCCTCACTCGTGTATGACTCCAAATCAACTAGATGGCATCCCCATCTGCAAAAGACGTCTGGTTGTTTACCCGTACGTGACAACAAAACTTCAGGATGGACACCCTCATTGAGACCTGTACGTTTGCACCAGCCAACTTGCCCACAGAGCCCCAGCCACAGCCTACACCACCTTGACGGATACTCCGCGTGTAACATCCCACTCTTTTCTTAGTAAGAATTTCCCCGAATATAACTGTTCGCAGAACCCTTGGTATAAGTTAATATGTGGAAGTCTGTAGGAATTATTCTGTCTAATTTTGATAAATTCTAATGACACACAAACGGTTCCTATTGACACTTAGAATTGGATGATGAGATTAAACTGTCTATTAAACGGAGTTTTGATTTGTTTTGGACGATTCCACAGACACTAAAACAACTCTGTTTAGCTTGTAAAATTAAGTAGAGAGCCCCGAGTCTCTGGAAACCCAACCAATACCAGGGAAAAGTTTCAAACACCTTAGAATAGCCCCACGATCTCATTGGGAAGGTTAGGAAATAACCAAACCGCGAGCAGAATGTGTAACACCCCTGCTAACTGCCCACTTCCATGGTAGTAAGCAATGCTCACAAGGTTGTTATGCGTTGTGCTAGGTTAACTTTTACCCTTATATTTACCTTTGTAAATAGTTCTTATGCGAAAGTATGGACCAGTTTGAAAATTATTCTTTTACAGTATCAATTGTGAAGTAGGAGCCGTGCGTGATTTGGAGAACATATATAACAACAGTCGCTAGAAGGTAGGGTAACTGAAGCAAAACATAAAGTGTATATGTGCATACATATATAAATACAACCAAGGTCCATCATCAGTACACATTGTCATAATAATAAATATGTACACAAAATGTATCTAAGTCCTAATACATAATACAAAACATATGTCATCAAAATGTCACGGTCATCCCTGTGCCTTGACATCCATCTGCTGTCAGTCCAAACGCTTCGTACACCTGCTGTATCCATAACGGAGTGGGGGTGAGAACTCTTAATCCTCAGTGGGGTTCCTTAGCACTAACTACTGTTCATTTACTCGGGTATCCTCCAGGCCGCTCAGAAGATCTCTAAGTGATCATGCATACTAAAATCCTACTGATTATTATCTTGACCTAAGATCTTGAACAGCTTTATCTACATTACTAGGTGATAGGGGGGAAACTAGTCTTTCTTATCTAGGTTCTCGCGCTTTCTACTCCTAACCATCGCAACATAACCACATCATACACATGTATGCTGACAGACACACTGATCATCACGCATATGTTGCGCGGTAAACCTTCCACCCTGCTTGCCAGGCACGGGACATTTCATCATATCTATGCAAGGGGTCATCGTACCGATGGGGCACGGATTTCAATGCATGTTCTCATCATTTCTTTTCCTTTGTCCCAATACTCTCTCGTACACCTCAGGACCATCGTCCCCATAGTGGTGTACGACCTGCCTTCTCTATCTGTTCCCCGGGCCAACAAGACTCCCTCTTGGCTAAGCCGGAAGCAGACCATATCATCATTCATTCATCACATGTCATGCATGCCATCATTCATTTCTTTCATATACACATTTATCTTTCTCATCATGCTCTTGTTCCTACATTTCATTCTTATCTTTATTCATTACTCATTCATTAAACAACAACAAGAACCTCTAGTGATCTATCCTCATGATGCATGCTTGCTCAAACACATAAACATATAACCACATAATCACATTATAATCTAAATATAATTCCTTTGGGCATGGGAGTGTTGGAACTAGGTAGCATAACATATCTTTCAAAACCTTACCTTCATAAACTTTCATAAATCGAATCCCATGAAGCAACCACGGTTTAGGCCACTCAGCACCTGTGAGTACCGCTCAGCACCCACTAGAACCGCTCAGTGCTCACAGGTACCGCTCAGCGGTTTAGCCCTTTAGCCCAGGCCGCTCAACGGTTCATGGAGCCGCTCAGCGCTCTGGGCGTGGCTGAAAATCCTCTTTTGTTTTCTCGTTGTTTCTTTAAACCATAACCATGGCCACTTCTTGGGCTTCATACCAGGTTCCAACCATCACCATACAAGCATGTTTAACTTAGAAAAGCATAAGAAATCATAGCAAAGTCATCTACCTAACATAACCAAACAATTCTAACATAAACATAACATAGAACATAAGCAAGCAAGCATAGAAAAGCCACCAAGGAGGGGGAAAGCTTAGGATTACCCACCTTATTAGAGTCCTAGAGAGGTTTAGAGATGGCTAGGGAGGTGAGGGTGCTAAGTTCTTACACCGGCTTCAAGTTCCTGACGGTGTTTCAGCAGAGTCTCTGCACCGAACGAATTTCCGGCAGAGCTTCGGCTAGGGGAGGAATTTCTCACGAAGTTTCTGGTTATGGGGGGCTATTTATAGCCAAAAATCTGCCCCTTGGAATTACCATTTTACCCCCTTCATAATTACCAAATTGCCATTATGCATTTTCGTTAAAAATTAATTAATTCAAAAGATAATTAAGGGGTCAAATCAATGAATAGGAACCTAATTATTTAATATTTTTCTCCCCAAAAATCTGATCCCACGTGCTGCTGCTGCTGGTTGCCAACTTTGACCGGCTCCCGGTCCCGTTTCGCTCGTGTTTTATCGCTCGCAGTGCCGGTGCGTCGCGCACGGTCGTCCGAAAAATATTCCACTTGTACCATCGCGATCCTCTATTTTCCCTCTACCCAAGAATATTAATCTTAGAAGGTGTTTGTGAACTTTCCTCCGAGGGAGTATTTTTCACAGATACCTTTAATCCCGTATCTCACACCGGTGTCCGAATGGGACCGTTTCGCTGGCGTTTCGGTGATCGCCAAAGCTTCCTAGTAGGGGTTTGGGGTTAGCTCTAGGGATTTGGTGGGCTTTCCTCACATAGGGTATGATTTCCTAAGACTGGGGCCCACTGCTTAGTTTTACTGGCTAAACGGAGCCAAACGGGACTATTCTAGTGTCTGCGGAATCGTCCGAAAGTGAACGGAACTCCGTTTTTCCGGCGGTTGGATTTTTCCGTCACATTCTAAGGCCCATGGGGAATTGTTTGAGTGTCATCAGAATTTCGAGACACTAAACAGATTTCTTCCTACAGACACCTATAATTATCGGAGTTGTTTGTTACGCGAAATCCTTGTAAGGGGAAAAATCGGGATGTTACAGAATGGTGGTCCAACTTTAGTCCCATCTCAGGGTAAATTAGAGGATCGCGACGGTATAAGCGGAATATTTTCGGACGACCGTGCACGACGCACTGGGACTGCGAACGGCCAAACACGAGCAAAACAGAACTGGGAGGCACAAAATTCAGAATTTCCCACGTGATTGAATCTGATTCCAAGGGAAAATAATAAAAATTCAATCACTATTCATTGATTTGACATTTGAATTATCTTTGGAATTAATTAATTATTTAAGAAAATAGAAAGGGCAAAATGGTAAATACTCTAAAGGGTAAAAAAGTAATTTTGGGGGCAGAATTTTGGCTATAAATAGCCCCCCATATTCAGAAAATTTCCAAGAGAAATTCTCTCTGGAACTAGCTGAAACTCTGCTCGTGTGCGCCGCGGTTAGACTGCAGAAACTCTGACTGAAGCTTGGACAACACTCGAGGCTTAGAGGACTACTCTACCACATCTCCCTCATCACCGAAACAGCCCCCAAGAAGTGGGTAACTCTAGCTTACTCACCTCTGTGATGCTAGGATTTTAAAATGATTTTGAAGGGTCTTGTGGCCTGGACTAAATAATATTATGATGGTTGGAATATGTGTAAGAGTCCCAAGAAGTGGCCATGAGAAAGGAGGGAAAGAAAGGTAAGAAAACAAAGGTGCAGGTTTTAGGTTCGCCCAGGTATCGCTGAGCAGAATGGTGTATCGTTGAGCGGCATGAGGTACTGCTGAACGGGCCTATGCTTCGCTGAGCGGCCAGGGCAGAACTTGGCGATAAGGATGGAAAATGTTTCTGAAACCAGGCCTCAGACCGCTGAGTGGTATGGTTGTTTGTTCAAGGCTTTTGTCAGAAGCTTAATTTGAACTTTCAGTTGTTTAAAAATAATATATCCTTCTTTACGGCTTTCAGATCCACAAGGGATCCAATTGCAGTATAGTTGGGTATAGTCGAATCCACAGGGAGTTGCAAAAATACCGTTCTTGAGTTTAGTTAATTAAACAATGGAGTAAATGATTGATAATTTGATTTGATATTTAAATAAACTAACAAAAATAAATGACATGAAAATAAAGATGCAACAAATCAGAGGTAGATCCAGAGCTTGTTGGGAATTGAATCATATTATAGTTTCATGCATCCATTTACTTATTACACAGAATTATCATTTCATAGATTGCCCGCCACCAGTTCTTAACTTGTTCATCACTTTCGCGCATGAAAAGATCACAGGTTTCCTTTGTTAAACTGTCACTTTCGCACACTAGCTGAATAAAGTACGTCAGCGTTATTCCAGATGTTAAAACGGATAATCTTCATTCCAGTTACGGCAAGAAGAATGGTTGAATTGATTTAGGTCAAACTCTAATGATTATAACTTTCGTTCACAAACTTCGAGCCTAAAGTCTAGCTTAGCATGGCCATATTGATTTTAACTTGGTTATGACTTAATTAATATAACTTTCGTTCATACAAGTAAGTCCCAAATCAAGAATCAAAACACTAAACAAAAGCTAGGATTAAGTATAAAATCATTCAAGCGAATCATAGAAACGGATAGATTTATATGCAAAAGTACATGGATACAATCATACTACAATATTCATCAAAATCCCAACAACAAGAGGATTAGAAATCCATCTTACAAGAGAATCTCACGGGCAAGGTTTGGACGGTTACCATGACACGTTATCACGCTATCATGACAGCGGCCGGCCGAGCTTCCTCGATCTCCTGGCTCCTTTACCGGCCTCCTCTTTGTTGCTAAACTAAACTAAGATTTAAAGTGTAAAAGAATGAAGTATTTCGTGGGGGGTGTATGGAGGATGTAAGGGATGTGTGCACGGCCTCCTCTATTTATAGGCAAAATTTGGTGGCATCGCTCAGCGGGTTGGGTACCACCGCTGAGCGATTTGCTCTTTATCGCTAAGCAGCTTAGGGTTATCGCTAAGTGTAACATCCCAGATTTTTCCCTTATGGAGATTTCGCTTAAATCCTAATTTTTGCTTAATTAAAAGCACATTAGAGGCAATTATTGGGACTGAGAAAAATTATTTGGAAAATTAATTGCTTACAAATACCAGTCAAATAATTGTTTATTGATCTCGCGGAGTGCCGCAAGGTCCGTGCTAAATTTCGTCGAAAACCAGGATTTCGGTAGACACCTAAGGTATCTGTGAAAATTGCCCCGGGTAATTTATTCACGAATACCTTAACCTGACATACTCATATGATCAGGAAAAATTCGTAGATCACGGATATACCTTTGGGATATTTTTCAGAGAACCGTGTGTGGGCCAGAAGTGGTTAAAAGCGACTAAAATAGAATAAGGACTAGGATATTTATAATAACTATAATAATATAATAATAAAATAAATTAATTAATAGTTAAATAAATAACAGCAGGGGGCACGGCTATAAAAAGGGCCCCCTGGGTGAAAGAATATATAGTTTCACTTTCTCTCAGTTCTCCCATTTCTATTACCGTTCGTGCACATCGCGGAAGCGCTACCGGACTTCGGAAGAATTCCCAGAGCACGCCATGGTGAAGAGGAAAATCGGCACAACGAAGCTACCGGAGCAGAATCGCCGTTTGATGTGGGTAACCCTAAGCCCACTGTCTATGTGGTTTAGTTTTTAACTGTATATGTGCCTATTTGTGTATTTGACTGTAGAACTGTTAAGTAGTATTTTGGGGGGATACTGTGTAAAAAGGGTTTTGTGAACGATGGAAGATTGAAACGCATAACTGTACTACTTGCAACCCTATGAACAGTAAGAATTTACGATCTGGAGTCTCGGGAGGCGATTTTGGTAGTCCGCATTCGAATACTTAAGGAATTCAATCGAATGAAAGCCCCATTGAGCTTTCCTTCGAATGAATTCTACTGCAGTCGAATGAAGGCGAATTTTAGGGATTTCAATCGAATGAATTCCCTCGTATTCGAATGAAAGCCTATTCCAATCGAATGAAAGCCTATTCCAATCGAATGAAAGGACTCCGAGGGATTTCATTCGAATGAAACCTGGCAGAGTTGGGAGTTTAGTGGTTTCAAGGGATCCAATGACTATGGTTAAGCCATTCTTATATATTTGAGCATGCATCATGAGGATGGGATGTCACCTAGGAGTTAAGGCAGCCCTAGAACAGTAGAGGTCAATGACTTAATGTTCAAGAAAGCATAATGGAACTTAGGGAAATATGTATATAGTTATATGCTAGGAAAGCCCTCTCTTGGCAATGTCTAATTGACACGCCCCTCGCCAGTCCCAAAAGGGTGGATTGGCCAATGTGTTACCTTGCAAGATCCCAAAAGGGTGGATTTGGTTAACGAATTAATCCCAAAAGGGTGGATTGGTTCGCAAAGGTTAAGGACACAAGGAAGGAAAAGCTGTTACCTTGCCAAGTCCCAAAAGGGTGGAGTTAGTTAACGGATTAATCCCAAAAGGGTGGATTGGTTCGCAGAGGTTAATAGCACAAAGAAAGTTAAAGTTAAAGTTAAGTAAAGATTGCTCATCGAAGCAATAAGAAGAAGTGAAGGAAAGGTTGACGTCATACCTAAAAGAACAAAGAAAGGAGAAGAAGGACGCTAACCCGGGTGAGCCAGTATGCGTAAGAGATCCCCAAGTCCCCCAAGCATAAAGCATAAAGAATATGTATGTGTATTGATGTGATGAATGAATAGCTATATGTATGTCAGTATATAGGTGATAAAGTATATATGCATAGTCATGGATGTTCATGTATGATGTGACGTCAAGGGAACGACCCGAGACAGATAGTTAATTATAAATGAATCGTAAGATTCACAAGCACGAGAACTTAGATAAGCAAGACTAGTTCCCCAGTCACCTAGTAAAGTAGATAAAGCCGTTCAGGACCTTAGGCCAGATAATAATCAGTAGGGTGTTAGTATGCAAGAGAACTTAGAAATCCCTGAGCGGCCTGGAGGATATTCGAGTAAATGAATCATAGGTAGCCACAGGAGACCCACTGAGGACCTAGAGTTCTCACCCTTACTCGATTATGGATCCAGGTGGACATAGCAAAGAGCTCGACCCAAGAGACACATGATGGGCGACAGAAAGCTGTAGATTGGAGCTGGAGCAAACTGACTATGATCGCGCCGAGGCGACACATGTTTCGTATTATGTTCTATGACTTTTATACCTTTGTGTACATATTTATTATTAAGGAAAATGTGTATCTGTATTTTGGGACCTTTGTTGTAAATATATATATATACAATTGTTTTTCATATTCCACTCTGACCTCTACCTAACATGCGGTAGATACTAGCGATTGTTGTTATATGTTTCTTTATCACACATGGCTCCTAATTTATAACTTGATAAGCACGCGAACGATTTTCAAATTGGTCCCTATTTCTGTGTAAGAATTATTTGCAAAGATAAAAGTAAGGGCTATAAGTAACCCTACACAACGAACAACAACCCTGTGAGCATTGCTTACTACCATGGAAGTAGGCAGTTAGCAGGGGTGTTGCACTAAGCGGCTTATCTCTTCACGCGGTTTATTAAATGCTCCGGCAGCTTTTGTAGGGGCAGTGCTGACGTTGTCAGGGCGGCACCGCAATCCAGGCTGGCTCCAGCTGGCGCAATTAATGCGGCGGCTGCAAGTGGCTCCGGTGGAAGCATTGCTTAGCGGCCTTCGTCTCGTGTGAGCTGAGCGAAGGGCTCCTTTCGTTGAGCGGTCTTCACATCTGATTTCCTCTTTTAAGCTATTTTCCTCTTTTGCCCTTTGCTTCATTCTTTATGGGATTATTCTTCATTTAATTATGCTTGCATCCATCTTTAGAATATATTATAAACCTACAAAAAAATAGGGATTTAATTAGATAATTCTTTAAAAAAATATGCGAATAAGTGCCATTTTAATAGTTGAAAATTGCATAAATTGGGCACTTATGTGCACCGCTAGACGAACCGAGGGCTCAGACCGCTGAGCAAACCTAAGGTCCCGCTGAGCGGTCTGAGACTTGAATGTCTCATGGAAGCTATCTTGGGGCACATAGTCCAACAGGCAATAATGTGACTGACGTATATGACCGATGTATGTGGAACATTGGATGTAATATGAAACACCCTAGCTAGTTGGCCTATGTTGAAGTCATAGACTTCCCGGCTACGTGATGCTCTTCTAGTGTTACGAACCATTATGGTTCTCTATCTTGCTTTGAAATTAGGGTTTACAAAATATGGGCCAATTTGAAAACTTTTGTCAATCATACTATGGAAAATAAAGAGCCATACGCATCATACATCACATAAAAGTATCGTAAAAAGGTAAGAGAAACACGAGTACGTACCTGGCGCACGGCGAGTACCCAAAGAAAGTACACATACGGCTCAAAGGTTACTCACACATAATTATACATTAATATCTCATAACATATGGCTCCTCTACGAGCATAAATACATAATTATCATCCATACATAATGATCATCCTATGTACAATAAGATACATATAAACATAACCTACATACACGGATGAGAACTACTCATTGCGTGTATAGCATACACGTACAGCTACAAACACTAACGGGGTCCTGCTACGACTACTCGTCGGAATCCTCCTCTCGCTCCTCAGGGTGCACCTCATCCTCACTGGAGATGTTAGTCACCGCGGTGAAGTCGCATGGTGCGAATTTACACGGTCGCACTAGAAGTACCCTCTTCCTAGCGGTGGTACGTCGCCCTCGTCCTTGAACAGGCGGTGTAGACGCCTCCGGACCTATAGCGGGCTCGGGCTCGGGCGCTGGCCGCGGCGGAGGAAGATTATCCTCTCTATTAACATGGATGGGGTCGCGACTACTGCTACCGGTACACTCATCGATCCAAATAGGGAGCATGGGAGAGATCCAGGCCATCGAAGTTTGCATTGGGACTGCTGCGGAGTCTCTCTTGGCATGTTAGCAGGAGCAAAGGTACTGGTCTCTAGTAAAGTGTAAGTGCGGTAGTTGCATTATCATGAGTGTGTAAACAACCATACGTCCTTAGGAGGCGGAGAATCCATCCTTTCAGGTCTGGATTCATACGCGAGTGGGGGTAAGAACGACTTCGTTCTTAGTGGAAACTCAGCGTGGCTTCGTGCTCATTAACTGTACGTTGCTACTATAGACAATACTATTCGTCTTGGGTCGTTCCCTTGACGGTACATAATGCATGAACAAATATTTATACAATGCATAAGCATATATACATACATACATATTCTCATACATTCAATCTCTCAAACATACATGTGACCATATAGTGTATGAGGGAAATCTGGGAATCTCTTACGCATACCGGCTCACTCGGGTTAGCCTCCTTCTTCTTAGTCCTTTCACCCATGTAACCTTGGCCTAGGTTACAACCTCTTTCTTGCCACTACTGTATCGACCCGGCAGCGCTCTTTACCGGAATGGTAGCTAACCATGTAAGGCTCATAGGAGGAAATTGTTGGAATACAATAGGTGCAACCATCCCCCTTACAGGAATGGCGAGGGACCGGCCCTTGGGCACGATCAGGCGTGGTCGTCTATCTCTGTACTCTTCTCTTTAATGGGATCCCCCTTTCTTTCTTACAAGACTAGTCCTATTCTCTTTCTTTTCTCTCGGGCCTTGGCCCGTTTTCTTTACTTTCTGAATCAGGTTTCTCTACCTGCGTTGCTCTGACCAACTCAGCTTGCCGAATTGGTAGGGGCGTGTCTGTAAGACGTGCCAAGAGAATGGGATCTTCCTAGTCATATAACTACTGACTCTGACTTAGGCCAGCCGAATCCTTGGTGATTGGGGCCTTAGTTCTCTGCTTTATTCCCTAGGGTTCAATTATGCAACTTTAAATTTTCATGAATATCTCTAGTGATCTAGGGTCCTCCTAACTCTTATGACAACCATTCCTCATGATGCATGCTCTTGTAACATAAAGGTACACATAACTATGCATGCTGGATCCCATAGAACCTTTAAAAATACAAGTTTTCAGTAAGCATTCGAATGAATAGGGCTTTAGTATTCGATTGATTCTTTCATTCGAATCCATTCAGAATTCAATCGATTGAAATCCTTCTCAGGCTTTCATTCGATTGAAACCTCATGCATTCGACTGAAATCCCAAGAGCTTTCATTCGAATCCCTTGGGAATTCATTCGAATCTCACAATAAAAAAATCTCCCCAGAGAGTAACTTCTACAGGGGTTTTCTTTACGTAACCTTTTCGTCTCCACAGTGATCCAATCAGTACAGTTATGGTTTCCAAACATCAAAATCCTTAAAATCTAACCTTCATAACTTATTTCCTACAGTTTGTACAAAATAGTTTTTCATTCACATACACAAAAATGCATATAAACAGTCAGAAAATAAACCACATAGACAGTGGGCTTAGAGTTACCGACATCCGATGGAGATTCCGGCTGAATGTTGTTGATGCTGGCAGCGTCCTGGTTGCTACGGCGTGCCCCGGTGATTTTTCTGAGACTTCGTCAATAATCGGAGATGTGTCCGAACGGGACTGGTGTTTGTGAAAAAAAGAAAGTGACATAAATTTATTCTGAAACCCTAAGGGCTATTTATAGCCGTCCTAATTTCCTTTTTCTTTTCTTTTCTTTTCTTATTTTTATTATTGTTAAATAGTTACAGAGGGTAACTATCTCCTGAGAGAGATAAATTCCCTCCAGGGCCGTTTTGGTCCCGTTTGATCGAGTTTTGTTCAATTTCTCACACACCGGTTGCCCTAAAAATATTCTGAGCCTACCGCCGTAATCCATTGATTTTTCCCTTCGACCCGAGAACTACCACTCAGGGATTTTTGACCATTTTACGCATCCAAAAATTTCCCGAGTACTTTCCGGTATCCGAAATGAATTCTGTTAGAGTCAAAACTCTTCCGAATTCACCAGAAAATTTTCTGGACAACAAAAACCTAATCCTGACCGCTAATTTGAAGATTCTACAGGCCCAATCCTTCTCTTTCTTTCCAAATTGTCTCTGATTGTCCGCGACGGTATAACCAACTGGTTTTCCGTATTCGGGAAAATCGGGTCATTACATAATCTGTTAGGATATCATGCATTATGAGGATCGGGTTGTCAGTAAGTGTTAGGGAAACCTTAGAAAACTAGAGGTTAAAGTCACCTAATTGTACTAAGATAAAGAAGGAACCGTAGGGAACAGGTAAATGCTTGAAAAGGATAAAGAAAGGAAAGAAAAGAGAAAAGGTTAAAAGGTAAAGGACGTGAAGTCACAAAGGTCCAAAGAAAGTTGACGATCCAACTTCAGTAGCGTCGAAAGGGCATGCTGAAGGTGGAAGCCCCACAGGTAGCGTCGAAAGGGCATGCCTAGCGGTGTGAGGTTACCTCCCTAGAGCATCGAAAGGGCATGCTAGGGTGGGGGTAATGTAACATCCCGCTTTTTTCCTTAGTAAAGATTTCCTAAATTAAATAGGGTGATATACAGTCTTACACTAATTGATAGATTAAAATGTCTGTAGAAGAAATTCTGCAGACACTAGAATAAACCCTTTTTCTCGTCGGAGGACAGCCACGCATCTAAAGTACCCATAAAAGGTACGAACATAGATGGGAATTCATAAATACCTAAGTGACCCTAGAATATTACTTAAAAAAAATTAGGAGATCACAAGGACGTGATTGGAATATTTTTAGCATAACCGTATGCGAAGTACCGGAACCGGAAACGATAAAACCTGATCAAAATTGATCTGCCGGAGCCCGTAAATTTTTAGCCACAAAACCGACCAAGAAACAACATAATGCATGGCCATAAATTGGCCCACTTGGTCAAGTCAAAGTCCAACCTATGAGTCATGTAGTGACTCATGACAGGGACATGTCATATAAGACAAAATAAAGGCATTTTGGGAATTTTTCCCCCAATGGCAAAATTGGAAAGAGGAGCTCGGCCAAGAGGCCTATAAATACCCCCCAGATCTAAACTTTTGTAGAGAAATTAGAAAACCTTGCCAAAACTTTGTCCGATTACACAATCGACTGTTATTCGGTCAAAATAGAGACCCATACACTTCCTATATCTAACACAGTTCAAATTCTTCAGAAATCTCCTAACCTAAACCTACAAAAGCCTTCCAAATCCCTAGAGAAAGCTTGGAAAAGTTCAGCCCAAGAAGAACTAGGAAACATCATCGTTGGAGAAAAGGCCAAAGGAAGCAGCAGAAACCGTAATCGAACGCGAAAACGTGGGTAAACTGACTTATCCACTGTCTATGTGGTTGTATGCTAGAGGATATATGCTGTTAGGATGATTTTATGTGAATTTGATTTTATATATGTGTTGATGGTAATTGTTTGGATCTGCTGGTGCTGTCTGTGATTCTGTCAGAAGTTAGGAAAGCCTAAGCTGAAACAAGGGCTATGGCACGTTTTTGAAAGGAACTATAGGCTGGGATTTTTATCATGAAAAACTAATGTTATTTTTGAGTTCTACACAAAAAATTGAATGGGGATGTTGTAACATCCCGCATTTTTCCCTTAGCGAAAAGTTCGTCAAAATTAAATAAAATAAATTCTAAGACAATTTAAAAAGGTTAGAGAAGAAGTTTTAGGGTTAAGGATGCCCAAGGAACCTAGGGTTGCGGTTGTAGGAAATTTCGCGGAAAGTAGAACGGTCCGGTTCAGACACCAGCAAGCAAAAACGGGCAGAAAGTATCTGTAAAGAATACTTCCCCAGAGGAAAAAGTACAAGTGCCTTAATCCAATAATGTTCCCACGTAGGGGGAAATTAGAGGATCGCGACGGTACAAGCAGAATATTTTTCGGACGACCGTACGCGACGCACTGGCACTGTGAACGATAAAACAGGAGCGACAAGGAACCGGGAGAAAGTCAAATTTTGGGACAGTGATAAGTGCCCAATTTACACAAAATTGACATATTAAAATGACACTTATCTGTTATGTTTTTAAACAAATTATCCACTTTAATTCCCCATATTTTGTAGGTCTTAAATATATTTTGAAGATGGATGCAAGCAGCTTAATTAAAGAATAATCCCATGAAGAATGGAGAAAAGGGCAGAATTGGAAAAGAGCTTAAAGAGGAAATTCGAGCAGGACCGCTCAGCGGTACATCAGGCTCACTCGGCACACTAGAGACAAAACACCGCTGAGCGGTGCACCATTGGCCGCTCAGCGGATGGACGTCGGCAGCCACTTGCACCGGCGCATTTAATGCTCCAGGCTGGCGCCAGGTTGGATGGCGGTGCCGCCCTACAAAAGCTGCCGGAACATTTATTACTCCGCGTAAAAGGATAAGCCGCTCAGCGATTAAGCGCCGCCGCTCAGTGAAAAGGACATTATCGCTCAGCAGTTGTACCAAAACCGCTGAGCGATGGCCCCAAAATCTGCCTATAAGTAGAGGAGGCCATGCCCATTCGAAGGCATTCATCCAACATCTTCTTCCCCCTCCCAAAACACCATTCTTTCTCCATTTTATTGTACTTTAAGGTTTAGTTTAGTTTAGGTTAGATTAGGAATAAAGACGAGGCTTGTGAAGGAGCCGGAGATCAAGGAAGCTTGGCGAAGCCATGGCCATGATAGCGTGAGCACGTGTCATGGTAAGTGCCTAAACCTTGCCTCCGAGATTCTCTTGTAAGATGGATTCCTAATCCTCTTTTTGTTGGGATTTTGGTCATTATTGTAGTTTGCTTGTATCCATGTAACTATTACATATGAATCTATCCTTTTCTTATGATTTGCTTGAATGGTTTTACACTTAATGCTAGTCTTGTTTAATGTTTTGATTCTTGATTTGGGATTTAGTTGTATGAACGATAGTTGTACTAATTAAATCATAACCAAGTTAAGATCAACATCATTATGCTTAACTAGATTCTAGGCTTGAACGTTGTGAACGACAGTTACAATTATTAGAGTTGGAACTAAACCATTTCATCTAATCTTGTTGCCATAACTGGAATTAGGGTTAGCCGTTTTAACATCTGGATTAATGCTGGCGTACTTTGTTAAGCTTGGGTACAGAAGTGACGGTTTAACAAAGGAAACCTATGATCTTGTCATGCGCGAAAGTGATGACAAGTTAAGAACTGGTGGCGGGCAATCAAACGATAGTTCTATGTAATAAGCAACTGGATGCATGAAACTATGATGTGATTAAAAATTCCCAACAAGCTCCGGAACTACCTCTGATTTGTTTCCTATTTACTTTTATGTCATTTATTTACCTATTTATTTAAACTATCAATTTATCAAATCCTTCACTCCATTGTTTAATTAAACGAACTCAAGAATAGTATTTTTGCAACTCTCTGTGGTTCGACTATACCCGAATATACTGCAATCGGATTCCTTTGGAATCTGAAAGCCACAAAGTAGGATATACATATAAATTTAATTTGAACGACAAAAGCGCAGATAAGCTTTCTATGAGCTTGGCATGGTTGTGACAAAACCTAAGTTGTGTCAAGATTCTAGAAAGTGGTTAAAAAGGCTTTCATCAGGCAGCCCACATGAGAGAAATCAGATTCAAAGGGTAATTAATTTAAAATTAAAACACTATTCATGATGTGACATATAGATTATCATTTGAATTAATTAATTATAAAAGAAATTAAAAAGGGAAAAATTGTAATTATGCATTGGGGCAAAAAGGTAATTATGGGAGGCAAATTTTTGGCTATAAATAGCCAGCCCATTGCAGAAAAAAATTAGAAAACTTCCTCTCCTAGCCGAAACTCTGTCCATGTGCTCTGAGATTTCACTGAGGAAACTCCGTCGGACAGCTTGGATCGTGCCCTACGCGTGGAGGACGACTCTTCCACTCTTCCCTCCCCCAAGAAGTGGGTAACTATGGCTACTCACCTCTTCGGTAGTTGGATGTGTTATGTGTGTATTTCCTTCTATGTATGTATCTGTATGTATGTTAGAGATTATGTTAGGAAATTAGGGAGATGATTCTGAAGGGTCTTGTGACCTCGACTAGCTAGAATTTTAATGCTTGGAATATGTGTAAAAACCTCAAGAAGGACTCATGAGAAAGGATGGAAAGAAAGGGAAGAAAACCATGCATTCGGTTTCAACCTCGCCTAGGTATCGCTGAGCGGCCCCAGGCGCCGCTGAGCGGAATGCATGAGGAAGTAAGCTTTTAAACACGTGCACTCCAGGGCGCTGAGCGGCCAGAGGATTCCGCTGAGCGGCCTGGGGGTCACCGAGGATAAGGATGGAAAGATATTTTTGGAGGATAAGGATGGAAAGATATTTTTGAAAACCGAGCTCGCGGAGTGAGATGAGTCACCGTTGAACGATACAGTTCTTACCGCTGAGCGATGTGGCTCTGACCGCTGAGCGATGTGGCTCTGACCGCTGAGGGAGATGAGCTCAGACCGCTGAGCGAACAAGATGTTCCGCTGAGCGGCCTGAGACCAGAATGTCTTATGAATGCTGTCTTGAGGCACATAGTCCAACAAGTTATGTTTTATATGAAGTATAAGCCTGAAATGTATGAACTATGTGATGTAATAGGTAGGATTTCATGCATTATGTTTATGGAAATAATATGTTAGCATGCCAAGCATCATGTTAAGGTATTCCTAGAGGAGTAGAGATTAATCAAGTAATGAGTAAAGATAATAATGGAAATAAACCTTAGGGAATGAGTCATGTCATGCCATGTGTAAAGAAAGAAAAGAAAAGAGGAAATGCTATGAGAAAGAAAGATAAAGATATGATGTAATGCTAAGAGAACAGGTACAGGACGTGATGTCATACAAGTCCAATAACAATCCCACTTCAGTAGAGTCGCCAGGGCATACTGAAGGTGGAAGCCCGCCACAGGTGGTGTTGCCAGGGCATACCTGGAGGTGTACGGTTACCACACCTAGCAATGTCAAAAGAGGACATGCTAAGGTGGGGGTACAATACCAGCCCACTTTCGAGGTGTCAAAGAGAGGGCACGCGGAAGGTGGAAGCCAACCACAGGCAGGTACCAGAGGACCTACCTGGGGGTGCGTGTAACATCCCGATTTCTTAGAAAAATAATTAAAACGCATAATTAGAGATTTAATTTTTTCTAACCTTGATTAGAGAATTAGATAAGGAAAATTTTGGTACAATAGACTTAGGAATTAGACGTGTTCCGATAGGAAGTTCGGCCGACAGCCGAACGGCCGCTGTACGCCGGTAGGACTTTCTGACGTACCAAAGGTGTCTGTGAAAATACTCTCCCGGAGGAAAATTCACAAACATCTTTAAATATTAGTGCCCTTAGGTAGGGGAGTATTAGAGGTTCACGACGGTATCGACGGAATATTTTTCGGACGACCGTGCGCGACGTACCGACGCTGCAAGCCCTAAAACACGAGCGAACCGGGACCGGAGAAGACGAAATTTCAGCACCTAGAGCTAAAAGGCTGCACGGCTAGAGCTGGGAAATTGTGCACAAATAATCCCCTAAATTATGCTTCTACACTTACATCTACCATTGCTTTTCTTACACTTTAAATGCTTAATCACATCATGCCCATGCTTTTCACTATTCACACATTTATTACACCCAAAGAAACAAGCAAACTCCCCCACCACTAGCTCTCCAAACCGAGAAGCTCTCTCCAAAGACTCCCAAGAGACATTTGCTTTCTCTCATTTTTCCAAAACACACTCCCAAGCATTCAAGAAGCTCAAGCACATTCTCTTCTTCTTCCACCTCTCTTCAAGGCCGAAACCCACAGCACCAAAGTCTTCCCATCTCAGCTTTCTGCTTGTCTTTCTTTCGCTGCAAGAGGAAACAACATCACCCTCTCCATCGCACACGGTTCTCACCATAGAGGAAAGGGAGGCTCAAGCTTTGGGAAGCATCAAGGCTTGCAAGGCTTCACTTCCAAGCTCTCATCCACCACCACCAAACTTTCTACAGGTGGGTAGTATCTTCACCCCTGTCCATGGGATGTTTACTTGCATCTATATATGTGTTTAAAGTAGGAAAAGTTTAGAAATGTATAAGGATAAATGTTGTTGATGTATGCTGGAAAATATTATGTTGGTTTTGCGTGATTTTGGATGTCTGTTGTGTTCAAAGAACTGGGAAAGGTATGGGACGAATGTGAGAAAAGAGTAAGGGAACAAGAGAAAATAACCAGGAGCTGGACACCGAGGTTTCCGCAGAGGGGTCCTGAGAGGAGTTTAGAGTTGATGAGTGGGACAGTAGGGTACTGGACGAGTCCGTATGGGGTCCCGGAGGTGCGTGAGAGGAACACTCAGAGAGTGAGCGAGAGCTAAGGATGGTGCAGGTTGGGGTTCCGCGCAGAATCCCTGTAGGTTGTGTCTGTGGTGTCCGCGAAGGATGCCCTAGAGTGATGGAGTTGAACCCCTAGATTCGTTAAGTGTCTCCTTAGGTTTCCCAAGTGGCACCAGAAACGGTGATAGTGTGGGCTTCCGCGGAGAATCCCCAAGAGTGTAAGAAGGTGCATAGAGTAGCGGAGTGGGCATCAGAAATGGTGTGGATTGGGTCCGCGGAGGAACCATGGAGAGTACAAGGAGTTACGCGAGGAGTGCCAAGTAGGCATTAGGAAGGGGTCCGGTGGGGGGTTCCGCGTAGGTTCCTCGGAGGGACGAGTGACGCCCTGGAGAGTAGCCCGAGTAAGTACCATCAGTGGTCGCCGTAGGGTCCGCGGAGGTACCCTGGGCGCTGAGCGGATTCCAGAAGTTAGGGCTAGCGCCAGCAAGAATTCCATAGCGGGTTCCGCGGAGGTTCCTGAACGCTGAGGGTGGTTCCGAGTTCATGATATTTCACCAAGTACCCAGTATGAAGAAGTCTATACATTGAATGTATGATAGTACGTGTTTTACTATGTGTCACCGAAAGGTGCTGTGAATGAGTATATTAGTATTAAAGTCATGCATGCATCATGAGGAAAGATCACTAGAAACTAGGTTATGACCAATGTTAATGAATGAAGAGCATAATGAATGTAAGAACTGGAAAAGTAAAGAAAGATAAAGTGCATATGATGGTAAAGTAAGATGAATGAAGGGACGCTAACCCGGGCAAGCCGGTACGTGGAAG
This sequence comes from Nissolia schottii, assembly GCA_003254905.1. Taxonomy (NCBI): domain Eukaryota; kingdom Viridiplantae; phylum Streptophyta; class Magnoliopsida; order Fabales; family Fabaceae; genus Nissolia; species Nissolia schottii. The sequence goes on from QANU01051542.1 coordinate 47,600, forward strand.
AGAAAGAAAGTGATGGTACCATTTACTTAAAGATGTAAAGTTCATGCATAGTGCACAAGGGTCGGCTCACAAGGAACGCAGGCATTGTGTACGTCGCTATGCTCACAAGGAACGCATGGGGCTCGATCACGTCACCAGGCTCACAAGGAATGCATGGGACACGATCAACTTGTATACATACCTATGTGACTACAGCGTCGCGGTGCCCGACCATGTCACCATGCTCACAGGGAACGCATGGGGCAAGGTCACCAGGCATGCGCATATGAGTAGCAAAGTCAGAACGGTCAAGGATAGAAAGCGCGAGGACTTAGTAAGAAAGATTAGTTCCCTGTCACCTAGTAACTAGATAAAGCCGCCCAGGAACTTAGGCAAGAGAATAACTGGTAGGATGTTTAGACGCATGCACACTTAGAGATCTCCTGGACGGCTGGAGCATAATTGAGTAAACAAGAGCCCGAGTCATAGTAACCACTGAGAACCACTGTTCTCACCTCCACTTACTTATGGCTTCAGGCGAGAAAGATGACGTCCCTGCCGAGGAAGAGGCGGATCCTGCGCAGCATGTTTAGGACAGTGGATCCTGAGACAGGGGAGGATGCAGAGCTATGGACAGTGCTGGTCGTGAACCGTCCCCCACCTCTCCGCGTTACACCACCGGTCATTCTAGAGCCCGTGACTTCCGCGGACGGCGAGCCCGTTCCCTACGGGAAAGAGGTGGAGGTCGACCCAGTCTCCGTTCGACTCCGACAGCCTGACGTACCCGTGTCCTCACTAACCGAGGAGGACGCTCTCATCGAGTTCTTAGAAGAGGAGGACGAGCCCGAGGAGGAAAACCCGGAGGAGGAGTCCGAAGAGGATGTCCCGGAGGAGGATCTCGCGGAAGAGGACCCCAGCGAGGATGAGCTTGAGAGCTGACTGCCCTGATTCTGACCCTGTCTTCAGATAGCGCTTTTTGGCCAGTAGCACTAGTTTACTGTATATTTTGGTATGTCATTTTGTTGGGCGGGCTCGTGAGATGTACGGCCCCATTTATGTATTGATACAATATTATTGATATGCAAATGTATGACATTGACTGTTGACCCACTTGGTGTTATTTACTTTGTTGTTTATGTATGTATGTGTATGACAGACGGCGCACGTATTTATCTGCTGTACGAATATACGGGACTCAAAATAGTCCAAACGCATGGCTCTAGACTAACTATTATATTATGTTTCAAGAAAAAAAAATGGGTCCCTATTTTCAGCTAACTTAACTATGTTCCAAAGTAAATTAGGGACTACCAGTATTCCCACCCAGCAGTTAACAACCTGGCAGACGTAGATTATGACTTAAGCATAAGCTGCTAACCTAGGGTGTTACAATTGGTATCAGAGCAGTTTGGTCCAAGTGAGCCTGAGGACTGAGCTGCGCTATGCTTCCGAGCAGTATAACGGTGTAGACTGTTTCTAGGATAAATGTACTGTTTGTGTGCACTGGCTTGTTCTTGAGACTGATCACCTCGGGTCTTTGCAGGTGCTCTATAGACAGTGATACGCACCCCAGATAATGGGGACTTTGCAGACGTTATACGCGAGATGGCTCGCGCCACGGCACAGATGGCCGTCGCTACGGCAGCCCGGAACGTGCCACCGACCCCGAGAGAGGTCGATACACAGAAGTACGCAGAGTTCGTGAAGGCCCGTCCGCCTACCTTTGAAGGACAGACAGATCCCGAGATCGTGTAAGACTAGATCGAGGGAATGGAGCAGGTCTTCAAAGACCTGGACTGCACCGACGAGCAGAAGGTGAAGTTCGCCTCGAGGATGTTCCGAGGAGTAGTGCGAGATTGGTAGAGGTTTGCTAGGCCTCTGTTGGAGCAGCGCGAGGGAGTCATCACCTGGACCGCATTCACCACCGCAGTGGTAGACAAGCATTTTCCGCGCGGGATGCGAAACCGCAAGGAGATAGAGTTCATGGAGCTCAAGCAGGGGGATAGGACTGTGGCTGAGTACACTGCTGAGTTCGACAAGCTCTACAGATATTCCAGTACCTATCGGCTGAATCTGGACGAGGGCTGGAAGTGTGCCAAGTACAAGCAGGGACTGAGGGGTGCACTTCAGGTGGCGATGAACCACCTTGATATTTGGGACTATGCTGTCCTGGTGGACAAGTGCCTGATACTGGAAGATTCTCAGAGGAATCTGGCCGCGGAGAACCGTGAGAGGAACAAAAGGAAGCTGGCAGAAGCTGAGAGTTCCAGACAAGACCCTAGAAGGCGAGGGCCTTTCCTCGCCCCGATCGCTAACTGGGGTAGAAGACAGGTGCAGCCGCCGCAGACCCCAGGACCGAAGGGACAACCTAGTCAGTCACGACAAGGAACGCCGAGAGCTGCGTTGCCCGCACCAAGACCGCAACCATCATCAGGAGGATCGAGGCCCCTCTGTCCGAAGTGTGGTAGGCAGCATGGAGGAGTCTGTTATTCTGGGCAGAATGTATGTTTCCGTTGCGGCAAGGCCGGACACATAGCCAGGACGTGCCCGACTGCCCCACCTACCTCGCAGCAAGCTGGCCGAGTTTTTACTCTTTCTGCTGAAGAAGTTCAGGATGCTGACGACATGATTCAGGGTGAGTGTATTATGCAAGGTGAATCATTAGCTGTACTGTATGACTCTGGAGCTTCACATTCATTTATTTCACATGCTAGAGTCGAGGGTCTAGGTCTAACCCCCACTTTACTGCCCTATACTCTGAGAGTATCTACCCCTACAGCGCCTCCAGTGGAGACTTGCTTAGTGTGTCTTAAGGTTCCCTTCCAGTTGCAGGGTAGAGCATTTGCTGCAGACCTGATATGTCTTCCTCTGGTAGGGTTAGATATAATACTGGGCATGGATTGGCTACGCGTCCATCGGGTCGTACTGGATTGTGCTACCAAGACAGTCAATGTCCCTCCTGTGGAGTCAGAGGCGACTGCTCAGGGAGTGACGGCAATGTCTCTATATTGTTGTCCACTCGGGGGCAATGGATGTGTTCTACTAGCCTCGACAGAGGTGAAGGCCCAGTTGCAGGTAGATCATATTCGAGTGATTTGTGAGTATCTGGATGTGTTTCCTGATGACATCCTGGAGTTTCCGCCCGAGCGAGAAGTGGAATTTTCGATTGACCTTGTCCATGGAGCTGGACCAGTGTCTATAGCGCCGTACCGTATGTCGCCAGTAGAGCTACAAGAGTTGAAGCGGCAACCAGAGGAACTATTAGAGAAGTAGTTTATCCGCCCGAGGGCGTCTCCTTGGGGAGCCCCAGTTCTGTTTGTTAAGAAGAAGGATAGGTCTATGCGGATGTGTGTGGATTACCGGCAACTGAACAAGGCAACTGTCAAGAATAAGTACCCGTTGCCCAGGATTGATGACCTGATAGACCAGTTGAGGGGAGCGAAGGTGTTCTCCTGGATAGATCTGAGATCCGGTTATCACCAGATCCGTGTGAAAGGTGAGGATATCCCGAAGACGGCGTTTCGCTCGCGCTATGGCCACTACGAGTTCACAATGATGGCTTTTGGGTTGACTAATGCCCCGGCCATATTCATGGATTATATGCATCGCATCTTCCGTGAGTACTTGGACCAGTGTGTTATTGTGTTCATCGACGACATCCTGGTGTACTCGAAGAGCGAGGCAGAACATGAAGGTCATCTAAGGACTGTGCTGGAAGTCTTGAGAAGAAAGCAGCTGTATGTGAAGTTGTCCAAGTGTGAATTCTGGGCGAGAGAAGTACAGTTCATAGGCCACGTTGTATCGGAACAGGGAGTGGCAGTAGACCCAGGGAAAGTAGAAGCAGTTCAGCAATGGGGAACGCCCACTAACATCACTGAGATACGAAGTTTCTTAGGCTTTGCTGGATACTACAGAAGATTCATTAAGGGATTCTCGCAGCTCTCAATGCCGTTGACAAAGCTGACCAGGAAAAGCGCACCCTTTGTGTGGACGCCGGAGTGTGAGCAGAGCTTCTGTACTCTGAAGGAGAAATTGACGACTGCCCCAGTACTGATTCTACCCGATCCTCAAGCTCCATATGAGGTGTATTGCGATGCCTCCAAGATAGGATTGGGATGCGTGCTTATGCAAAATCGGCAAGTGGTGGCATATGCTTCTAGGTAGCTAAGGACGAACGAAGCAAACTACCCGACGCATGATCTAGAGCTGGCAGCGATGGTTTTTGCTCTTAAGATCTCGAGACATCATCTGTACGGTGTACGCTTTGAGGTATTCTCAGACCATAAAAGCCTCAAGTACTTGTTTGACCAGAAGGAGCTGAACATGAGACAGCGTCGCTGGATGGAATTCCTAAAGGACTATGATTTCGGGTTAAACTACCATCCAGGGAAAGCTAATGTGGTGGCCGATGCCTTGAGCAGGAAGTCGCTGCATGCGGCTTGGTTGATGATAAAAGAACAGGAGCTGATCGAGAGTTTTCGAGATCTCGACTTGGGGTTTACCCGCCGGCCGACAAGCATCCGATTTTGGAAGATTCAGGTTACCAGTGAATTCCGGATCAGGATTGCAGAGGCGCAACGGAACTGCACCAATGATGACTGGTTGGATTTAGTGAAGACGGTGCAAGCGGGGAAGGTGAAAGAAGCCGCCTTTGGACCGGATGGTCTCCTACGATTTAACCAGCGCCTCTGTGTGCCGAACGAGGGAGGACTACGTGCTGATATACTTCGAGAGGCTCATAGAAGTCATTTCACCATCCACCCTGGAATGACAAAGATGTACCAGGATTTGAAGCAGATGTTCTGGTGGCCGGGAATAAAGCGAGATGTAGCCGACTGGGTCGAGAGATGTGTGACCTGTCAGAAGGTGAAGATCGAACATCAGAAGCCGCACGGATTACTTACTCCTCCAGAGATACCTGAGTGGAAGTGGGAAGGCATAGCGATGGATTTCGTATCTGGATTGCCCCGGACGACTAAGGGAGTAGATGCTGTTTGGGTCGTTGTGGATCGCTTGACCAAGTCAGCACATTTCATTCCGGTGCGAATGAACTATCCCTTGGAGAGGCTGGTGAAGATTTACATCAAGGAGATAGTGAGGCTACATGGGATACCATCGTCGATTATCTCCGACAGAGACCCCCGATTCACGTCACGGTTTTGGACTGCGTTTCAAAAGGCTTATGGGACGAAGCTATGCCTTAGCACGGCCTATCACCCACAGATGGACGGACAGTCAGAAAGGACGATCCAAGTACTGGAAGACATGTTGCGTGCGTGTGCCTTGGACTTGCCCGGCTATTGGGACGAAATGTTGCCCTTAGTCGAATTCTCTTACAACAACAGCTATCAGGCGAGTATTGGCATGGCTCCTTTTGAGGCTCTATATGGCCAGAAATGCCAATCTCCGCTGTCCTAGCATGAAGGCGCAAAGTTCTGGAACTATACTGCAGATGAGATCAAGGAAGCAGAAGAATGGGTCAAGACAATTCGAGCGAGAATCCAGGCAGCACAAGATCGCCAGAAGAGCTACGCAGACGTCCGGCGGAAGCCTTTGGAGTTTCAGGAAGGGGAGCATGTGTTTTTGAAGATCACACCAGCAATGAGACTTGGGAGATCCCTTAAGGTCAAGAAGCTGAGTCCCAGATTCATAGGACCATTCCAGATTCTGGAGCGCATTGGACCGGTTGCTTACCGAGTAGCTCTTCCACCACATCTGGCATACGTCCACAACGTGTTCCACGTCTCCCAGCTGAGGAAGTATCACTCGTCACCCGATCACATCTTGGAGACGGATCAAGTACAACCGAGGGAAGATCTCGCTCTACCAATGACGCCTCAACGAATCGTGGACCGAAAGACTGGCACGACCAGGAACAAAGAGGTCAAGATGGTACGCGTCGTGTGGGAGAATGGAGCTTGCGAGGACCAGATGTGGGAACTGGAAGCAGCTATGAGGAGAGCCTACCCCGAGCTATTTCAAGGTACGCCCTAACCTTCGCTTAAATTTCGTGGGCGAAATTTTTCTAAGGGGGGTGGAATGTAACATCCCGATTTCTTAGAAAAATAATTAAAACACATAATTAGAGATTTAATTTTTTCTAACCTTGATTAGAGAATTAGATAAGGAAAATTTTGGTAGAATAGACTTAGGAATTAGATGTGTTCCGATAGGAAGTTCGGCCGACAGTCGAACGGCCGCTGTACGCCGGTAGGACTTTCTGACGTACCAAAGGTGTCTGTGAAAATACTCTCCCGGAGGAAAATTCACAAACATCTTTAAATATTAGTGCCCTTAGGTAGGGGAGAATTAGAGGTTCGCGACGGTATCGACGGAATATTTTTCGGACGACCATGCGCGACGTACCGACGCTGCGAGCCCTAAAACACAAGCGAACCGGGACGGGAGAAGACGAAATTTCAGCACCTAGAGCTGAAAGGCTGCACGGCTAGACCTGGGAAATTGTGCACAAATAATCCCCTAAATTATGCTTCTACACTTACATCTACCATTGCTTTTCTTACACTTCAAATGCTTAATCACATCATGCCCATGCTTTTCACTATTCGCACATTTATTACACCCAAAGAAACAAGCAAACTCCCTCACCACTAGCTCTCCAAACCGAGAAGCTCTCTCCAAAGACTCCCAAGAGACATTTGCTTTCTCTCATTTTTCCAAAACACACTCCCAAGCATTCAAGAAGCTCAAGCACATTCTCTTCTTCTTCAAGGTCGAAACCCACAGCACCCCAAAGTCTTCCAATCTCAGCTTTCTGCTTGTCATTCTTTCACTACAAGAGGAAACAACATCACCCTCTCTATCGCACACGGTTCTCACCATAGAGGAAAGGGAGGCTCAAGCTTTGGGAAGCATCAAGGCTTGCAAGGCTTTACTTCCAAGCTCTCATCCACCACCACCAAACTTTCTACAGGTGGGTAGTATCTTCACCCCTGTCCATGGGATGTTTACTTGCATCTATATATGTGTTTAAAGTAGGAAAAGTTTATAAATGTATAAGGATAAATGTTGTTGATGTATGCTGGAAAATATTATGTTGGTTTTGCATGATTTTGGATGTCTGTCGTGTTCAAAGAACTGGGAAAGGTATGGGACGAATGTGAGAAAAGAGTAAGGGAACAAGAGAAAATAACCAGGAGCTGGACGTCGAGGTTTCCGCGGAGGGGTCCTGAGAGGAGTTTAGAGTTGATGAGTGGGACAGTAGGGTACTGGACGAGTCCGTATGGGATCCCGGAGGCGCGTGAGAGGAACACTCAGAGAGTGAGCGAGAGCTAAGGATGGTGCAGGTTGGGGTTCCACGCAGAATCGCTGTAGGTTGTGTCTGTGGTGTCCGCGGAAGATGCCCTAGAGTGATGGAGTTGAACCCCTAGATTCGTTAAGTGTCTCCTTAGGTTTCCCAAGTGGCACCAGAAACGGTGATAGTGTGGGCTTCCGCGGAGAATCCCCCAAGAGTGTAGGAAGGTGCATAGAGTAGCGGAGTGGGCATCAGAAATGGTGTGGATTGGGTCCGCGGAGGAACCATGGAGAGTACAAGGAGTTACGCGAGGAGTGCCAAGTAGGCATTAGGAAGGGGTCCGGTGGGGGGGTTCCGCACAGGTTCCACGGAGGGACGAGTGACGCCCTGGAGAGTAGCCCGAGTAAGTACCATCAGTGGTCGCCGTAGGGTCCGCGAAGGTACCCTAGGCGCTGAGCAGATTCCAGAAGTTAGGGCTAGCGCCAGCAAGAATTCCATAGCGGGTTCCGCGGAGGTTCCTGAACGCTGAGGGTGGTTCCGAGTTCATGATATTTCACCAAGTACCCAGTATGAAGAAGTCTATACATTGAATGTATGATAGTACGTGTTTTACTATGTGTCACCGAAAGGTGCTGTGAATGAGTATATTAGTATTAAAGTCATGCATGCATCATGAGGAAAGATCACTAGAAACTAGGTTATGACCAATGTTAATGAATGAAGAGCATAATGAATGTAAGAACTGGAAAAGTAAAGAAAGATAAAGTGCATATGATGATGAAGTAAGATGAATGAAGGGATGCTAACCCGGGTAAGCCGGTACGCGGAAGAGAAAGAAAGTAATGGTACCATTTACTTAAAGATGTAAAGTTCATGCATAGTGCACAAGGGTCGGCTCACAAGGAACGCAGGCATTGTGTACGGCGCCATGCTCACAAGGAACGCATGGGGTTCGATCACGTCACCAGGCTCACAAGGAACGCATGGGACACGATCAACTTGCATACATACCTATGTGACTACAGCGTTGCGGTGCCCGACCATGTCACCATGCTCACAAGGAACGCATGGAGCAAGGTCACCAGGCATGCGCATATGAGTAGCAAAGTCAGAACGGTCAAGGATAGAAAGCGCGAGGACTTAGTAAGAAAGATTAGTTCCTTGTCACCTAGTAACTAGATAAAGCCGCCCAGGAACTTAGGCAAGAGAATAACTGGTAGGATGTCTAGACGCATGCACACTTAGAGATCTCCTGGACGGCCGGAGCATAATTGAGTAAACAAGAGCCCGAGTCATAGTAACCACAGAGAACCACTGTTCTCACCCCCACTCACTTATGGCTTCAGGCGAGATAGATGACGTCCCCGCCGAGGAAGAGGCGGATCCTGCGCAGCAGGTTTAGGACAGTGGATCCTGAGACAGGGGAGGATGCAGAGCTATGGACAGTGCTGGTCGTGAACCGTCCCCCACCTCTCCGCGTTACACCACCGGTCATTCTAGAGCCCGTGACTTCCGCGGACGGCGAGCCCGTTCCCTACGGGAAAGACGTGGAGGTCGACCCCGTCTCCGTGCGATTCTGACAGCCCGACGTACCCGTGTCCACACCAACCGAGGAGGACGCTCTCATCGAGTTCTTAGAGGAGGAGGACGAGCCCGAGGAGGAAGACCCGGAGGAGGAGTCCGAAGAGGAGGACCCGGAGGAGGATCCCGAGGAAGAGGACCCGGAAGAGGACCCCAGCGAGGATGAGCTTGAGAGCTGACTGCCCTGATTCTGACCCTGTCTTTAGATAGCGCTTTTTGGCCAGTAGCACTAGTTTACTGTATATTTTGGTATGTCATTTTGTTGGGCGGGCTCGTGAGATGTACGGCCCCATTTATGTATTGATACAATATTATTGATATGCAAATGTATGACATTGACTGTTGACCCACTTGGTGTTATTTACTTTGTTGTTTATGTATGTATGTGTATGACAGACGGCGCACGTATTTATCTGCTGTACGAATATACGGGACTCAAAATAGTCCAAACGCATGGCTCTAGACTAACTATTATATTATGTTTCAAGAAAAAAAAATGGGTCCCTATTTTCAGCTAACTTAACTATGTTCCAAAGTAAATTAGGGACTACCAGTATTCCCACCCAGCAGTTAACAACCTGGCAGACGCAGATTATGACTCAAGCATAAGCTGCTAACCTAGGGTGTTACAGTGCGGGTATCCCGTCAAGTAATGTCAACAGAGGACATACTATGATGGGGATATCGAGTACCACGCTCGGTTGCGTCACCAGGTCGGCCCCTCACCATCCAACAGTGGGTGGTTGTTCATATCGTTGATGGATGCATTCCTCCTATGAGCCTTACTTGGTTAGCTACCACATCGGTTATAGCCCTACCGGGTCGTCAACGATAATGAACGCAACTAGGTTGTAGTCAAGGCCACGGCTACAAGAGTGGAAGAGCTCAAGAAAAGTAAAGCAAGAGAAAAGTAATGCAAGAGGAAAGTAAAGAAAGTAAGAAAGAAAGAAAGAAAGAAGTATAGTAAGTGATGTATGAATGAATGTATGTATGTAATGTATGTAAGAAGATAAATAAAACCATGTAATTACCGTCAAGAGAACGCTCGAGACGGCTATGTATGTATGCGAAGGAAAATGACAAGCACGAGAACTTAGTAAGCAAGAGTAGTTCCCCTATCACCTAGTAACGTAGATAAAGCTGTTCAGGACCTTAGGCCAGACAATAATCAGTAGGGGTGTTAGTATGCATGTTCACTTAGAAACACCTGAACGACCTGAAGTATAACTAAATGAACCACGAGATCTTACAGCTACAGTTTCCACTGAGAACCTATCGTTCTCACCCCACTACCTTATGACTCCAGGGACACATGACGAGTCCTACTACAAGGATGTGGCCAAACCGGCCGAGGAGCTATGAGGCGGTCCAAACCAGCCACCGACTTTAGAGCCAGCCAGAGACAGTATTTTGTTAGGGGCATACTGAGCAGTGTTACAATAGCCCTTGTATTTTGGAGGACCATGTATTTTGAGACTATGTCTTGTATATGATGAATATATGGCTTGTATATTATGTATTGTAATTATAACTATGTGACTTTGTGATGGACCATAATGTATGTACAGTGCATGCCTTCTATTACTCAACTGTTATTCACTAAGCCTAAGGGCTCTACCGCTTGTTATAATTGTTCTTTCTAACGTATGGCTCCTATTTTATGCAATAATTGATATAATGAAAAGTTTGAAATCGGTCCCTATTTTCCTAAACAACTATTTACAAAAGGTAATGATTGGACTATAAGTAATCCCACCAGGTAGTAAACAACCTAGTGAGCTTTACGTACAACCTAGGCGTAAGCAGTTAGCTAGGGTGTTTCAGATGTCAAGTTTTGTGATTTTTGGAGTCCCCGATGAATTTCTCAGCAAACAGGCAGAAAACAGAGTTTTGTGAAAAAGGGCAAAATGGGAATGTCACGTCTTGGGACTGAAAAACTGGATTTGTTTTCAAAAAATATGGGTTTAAAACTATCAAAAACCTTAAGGACAAGTCTTGAGTCCATTGGGTTTTTAAGAACAAAAATTCCAAAGAAAACGGGGTGTTTATAGGGGCGAAATGGTAATTTTGAGAAAAGGGGAAATTGGAATTTCGTGCAGTGGGGTTCAAAATCTGAGTTTTTAGAGATGAAAAATGATCTTAGGGATACCAAAAACCTTAGGGTAAGGTCTTGGACCTCTCCGATTTATGGTCGCTAATTTCTGACAGAAATCAGACGTCTGTTGTACTAGTTGCTAGATCTACTTTTGTTATGTTCAAGGCATGAGATTATGTTCCTTATATGTGAAGTTAGTGATAGTATATAATTGATGGTATGAATTATGTGAATATATGTTATACGTGCCAGATGTGCTATGTGCTTCATGAATTGGTTGTTAGGAAAGTATGGATTTAGGATGGAAATGAGTTTAGGAACGTGAAAGTATGTTTATTGTTGATAAAATGGATGATGAGTGGTGGAAGAAATATTTTGAAGATTAATTTTGAGGAAACTTGTGGAACATGGAAAATTGCAGAAATTAGGGGCTGAAATTCGTCAGGTAGCGCTGAGTGGCTAGGGTTCACGCTGAGCAGCCAGTGCACTGAGCGGCACGTCCTATGCGCTGAGCGGCCTGACTGAAGTTCAAAAATCCCCATTTCAAAACTTGTCATTTTCTGAACACAAACACTTTTCTTAAACATAGTTCTTCATCTTGCTTGCAATTACCCATGGATCTACTAATTGAACTATGCTAAATTGAACTGTTGACTGGATATATGAACTATTGACTAGATATATGGACTGTTAATTGGATATATGAACCGTTGACTGAATATATGAACTGTTAACTAGATATATGGACTGTTAATTGAATATATAAACTGTTGACTGAATATATGAATTGTGGACTGGATATATGGACTGTTGACTGGAAAAGGAATAGGGCATGACGTCACTAAGTCCCTAAAAGGAAATAAAGGAGGAATAAGGTTAAAGGATTCTTTTCCTAGTTGTGCCACTTGAAACATCCCACTCTTTTTTTAGTGAGAATTTCCCCGAATAATTGCTCGTAGAACCCTTGGTATGAATAAATGTGTGGAGGTCCGTAGGAATTATTCTGTTTGGTTTTGACGAATTTGGATGACACTCAAATAATTCATACTGACCCTCAGAATTGGATGATGAGATTAAACTGACCGTTAAACGGAGTTCTGCTTAGTTCCGGACAATTCTGCAGACATTAAGACAGCTCTGTTTAGCCTGTAAAATGGAGAAGAGAGCCCCAAGTCTTTGGAAACCCAACTGGTACCAAGGAAAAGTTTTAAACACCTTAGGATAGTCCCACGACCCCATTGGGAAGGTTGGGAAGTAACGAAACCACAAGCAGAACAGCGGTCTGCGGTCACCAGGGCTCAATGACAGGTTTAAGGTGTTTGTGAAAAATAATCCTCGGGAGAAAAATTCACAAATTCCTTAAAGCAATCATAGTCCCATGTCCGGGGAAATTAGAGGATCGCGACGATATTTACGGAATATTTTTTGGACAACCGTGCGCGACGCACTAGGACTGCGAACGATAAAACACGAGCGAAACGGAATCGGGAAAAGTCAAATTTCCCAAAACCCACATAATCAATCTGATTGCCAAGGAAAATAATTAAAAAATTCAAACACTATTCATTGATGTGACACTTGTATTATCTTTTAAATTAATTAATTTTTAAAGAAAATAGAAATGGCGAAATTGTAATTATGCATAGAGGCAAAAAGGTAATCTTCAAGGGCAAAATTTTGGCTATAAATAGCCCTCCTCATTTTAGAAAATTTTGAGAAAATATTTCTCTCTGGAACTAGAGGAAACTCTGCCCGTGTGCGTCGCAGTTGCGTTGCAGAAACTCTGCCAGAAAGCTTGGATCGTGCCCAAAGCTTGGAGGACGACTCTCCCACCTCTCTCTCACCACCGAATCAGCCCCCCAAGAAATGGGTAACTCTAGTTTTCTCACCTCCTTGGTGGTTGGATGTGTTTATGTGTGTGTGTGTATGCTTCTATGTATGTATGTATATGTACACTGGATCTTTGGCTAGGATTGTATGATGATTCTGAAGGGTCCTGTGACCTGGACTAGTTAGTTTTATGAAGGTTGGAATATGTGTAAAAACCTCAAGAGGGGTCCATGAGAAAAGAGGCAAAGAAAGCAAGAAAAACAAAGGCGTAGGTTTCAGTTTCGCCCAGGTACCGCTGAGCGGCCCTGGATGTAACATCCCACTCCTTTCTTAGCTAAAATTTCCCCAAATAACTGTTAGTAGACTGTTTGAAACACCCCTAGCCGATTCCGTACGCTCGAGCCGTACGTAATACCCACTAGGTTGTTTACTTCCTAGTCTTTTCTTTAGTTTTTCGAAAGTACTAGCTTTAACAAAATAGGGACTCAAAATTTTTTCATACATACCGTTTGGAATATAGGAGCCGTGCGTGCATCAGAATAATATAACAAACGATATCCTTAGTAAGTTGAGTTCAAGTTAGTGGGTACATAGGCTACATACATAATAGGTCCTCTGCGGATACAAATACACACCATATACTATTTATATTACATAGCCCATACACATGTTCAACAAATACATTTATTCCTCCTGTGGTATCTACTACACAGCCAGCTAAGTGTCCTTGCACGGGTTCTCCTCAAGTTCCACAGCATCGGCGTAGTAAGACTCGTCCTCAGTCCCTGGAGCCATAAGCGAGTGGAGGTGAGAACGGTAGGTCCTCAGTGAGTAACATTTCAATCGTGGCTTTTTGTTTCTCGGTTATTCTCCAGGCCGCTCAGAGTTTAGTCTAAGTGTATATGCAGCTAATACCCTACTGATTATAATCTTGGGCCTATACTCTGCACAACTTTATCTACGTTACTAGGTGATTGGCTTTCTAATCTGGTTATTATCTGGGCTTCGTGCTTGCTAACGGTACATTACTACTAGAGACATACTATTTGTCTTGGGTCGTTCCCTTGACGATATACAATGCATGGGCAATTATATATAAAGCTTAAGCAGATATACATACATACTTATCATCATACAATCAGTTATCAATTCATACATTTAATTGCGTAGTGCATGAGGGAATTTGGGGATCTCTTACGCGCTCAGTAGCTGCGTCCTACTTAGTCCTTACACCTTTGTACCCGTGGCCTCGGATTACAACCTCTCTTGCCACTATTGTATCGACCCGGCGGCGCTCTTTACCGGTATGGTAGCTAACCATGCAAGGCTCATAGAAGGTAAACATCAAATACAATTAGTGAAACCACTGAAACACCCTAGCTAACTGTTTACCCGTATGTAGTAAACAATGCTCACTAGGTTGTTTTCTACCTGGTCGGAATACCTTAGTCCATTTTTATCTTTCGAAAATAGTTGTTAAAGAAAATAGGGACCCATTTTAAACTTTTCATTTGCATTGAATAATTACTAAAATAGAGCCATGAGTTGGAAAGAACAAATATAACAAAGCGTATAATAGTATAGTAATAAAGCATCCAATATACATTCATGTGGTCCATCATAGCAGTCACATAGTTGTATATACAATAAGTAAGATATACATAACATGTACATACTCCAAAATACCATAAACATAATCCAAAATACATAATATCAAAATGCAAAGGCTACTGGAATACTCCTCAGTATGCCCTTGGCAAATATCCTGACATCTATCTATCTTTAAGCCCATGTCCTGTCATATGTAACATCCCACTTTTTCCTTGAGAGGAATTTCACGTAATTAATATTTACAAGCCAGTTAGTGAGATTGAAGAGTTAAGTTAATTTAATTAATACACTAAATATAATAAATTATCGTGGAGAGAACATTATGCTTGAGAATATTAACATAACGTAAACACCTAATGTCAATATGTTTCTGAAATTAGTTGTAAAATAAATGTTAATTTTTACAAAATGATAAATCACAACCACAAAATAACTGATGAATTTGATTATGAAAGTTACCAAAATATAGTATGAATACCTCACATCTTAACCTTTGTATACTACTAAGAGAATTATTATGGAGATCTAAGGGTAAAATGTATTATTGAATATTTATTTTAATAATAAAGTAGTAAAACGTGTTATGTTAAGTCATGAAAACAATATATAATTGTCAATAATAAGGTATATAAGATTATTATCCTACCAAAGCAATTAAAATAGTACTGATATATATACTATAATTTCGTGCTATATAGAACACATATGAAGAAAATAAGTGAAAATAATAATTACTACTATATATTATATACGTAGTGATAAGAAGGTATAACAACAACGACGGAAAGATTTAATGAATATTATATAGATTATATGTATAGCTGTATTATTAATATACAAAAGTTATTATCAAAAAGTATCTTAATACTATAATAATATATAATTTATGATTCTTGTCATTAGATAACAAGTACATATGGTTATTATGTTAAGCATTTATTTTCTAATTATAAAACTTAGAAAGATTGAAAGCATGATCAAGGCAAATATGAATTAGAACATTAGCATGTAAAACAAGTAAGTAAATAACACAGTAAGAAAACTATGAATATTACAGCCTCACTGTAAACAAGCAAGTAAAATAATTAACTAGTAGAAAGACTGTATGTACTAAAATTCCAGTTTAGAATCATAATCTAGAGCAGCTATTTCTTAGTATTCTAATGACAAATATTTCGTCATAAAATTCTTACAACTATAATTGTAAAGCTTGGCGCACCATAAAATACAAACATGAAGCAGTTACAAAATAAAGCATGCAAAATAGTATAAAAGGTCACTAAATAAGTAAATGAGATAATATATGTATGAGATATACAGATTATAATGATGGAATATTAAAAATAGCTAAAGGTTATAAGGGTATATAGGATAACTAGGATTATATGGATTGTATTGATATAAATATGAAAAAGAAAAGGTATGTGTACATATATATATATATAGTATTATTGTGTACGTCAATGATAATATGTATAATGATTAAACAAACAACTATTGTAAATGAAATAGTATAATATAAATCATAATAAAATATTGTAGAAAAAATTGATATAAAATGTGAATAATATTGATATAATATGTATAGAATATGGTAATATAAAATAAAATTTTAGGACAACACATTAAATATCTTTTTCTCAATTCGGGGTCATTTCCATAGTTGCGAAGCACCCGGATAATAATTTGGGCTTCTCGCATAGTCCCGCGAGCCCCAAAGTTAATTATCATTCCTCGTCCGAATTTAAATCATGTGCTAAAGGTATCATTGAGGCACACTTTTAAAAGTTGACTCAAGAGTATCCTTAATTGATTTCCTCATTAGAAAATTTATTAGATGATGTCTTTGTGCTAGTTAAATTTTATAGGACCCTCGTTCAATCACCACGCATGAATGGCGACACACGTCGCCACACATACATGAAAAATTTATGAGATAATTATACCTCATTTTCAACCGAAAATTCAGCACAAATTATGTTTAATTTTCCTAAGAGAAAATTATAGAAGTATGGCACACTAAGATCACACACAATTGCACTTTATATCACAGCATTTAGGAGATTTACACTCAAATTTGGGAAGCCAAGCTGCAATCTCACGTGGCCAGCATAGGCATTAGGCAATCATGCCCCTAATAGCTCAAAATTAATGGTGATTGACTTGCATGAAGCATGCAAGCTGCCACCCAAGCATCACATGCAGATTATGGCAAACATAATCATGTAAGGCAAGACAATTGGTTGCCATGCATGTCAGCATAAGTTGTATGATACTATAATTATTAGAATATTCTTGCTGCAATTGCTAATTGATGCTGTAGCTAATTATAGAGATTTGATTAGTTGATTGATATTGTGCATTAAAGGTAGGAATATTTATTTTTCCTAATATAGGATATTTCCTATTGTATGTAAAGTAAATTGTATCTATATAATCCCTTCTTTGGGATATGAAATATATAGAAATAAAATTATTATTGTCTTACATGGTATCCGAGCAGGATCGATCCTGCGTATAATCGAATCAAAGTGAACCCCTATTCTTTTCTTCAACCTGCTGTGCTGTTGTTGCAATTTTTTATCAACATTTTTTCCCTTTTTTTCCCCTCATCTGTAACCCCATGGCAGACCCGAACAGCCCCAAATCCCTAACCAGCCCAAACTCACCCATCGAAACACAAAAACTCACCAAAACAGCTCCACCGCCTTCTATTATCGTTCACCAAGAAAATTCTGTTTTCCCAAACAGTGTCACACTGGATGAAACAAATTATCTATTATGGTCCCAACTCATGGAGATGCGTATTGGTGCTCGTAACAAAGCTGGGTACCTCACCGGAGAAACCAAAAAACCTGCACTCGGAGATCCGAATCTTGGATCATGGATTACTGAAATCACAAAGTGAAAAGCTGGCTTATTTACTCAATGAGTCCGTCACTGATGCAGCAATTTATTCGCCTTCCCACTGCGCATGAAATTTGGGATGCCGTATCGAAAACCTTTTATGACGGATCAGACGAAACTTGCCTCTTCGAATTGAATCAATGTTCTTTTTCGATCAAACAACATGGTCGACCGTTATCTACTTATTATAATGAACTTGTTGCCATCTTTCAGGAAATTGATCACAAGACTGTTTCTCAAGAAGGAACAGTTGACGGGGTGGTCCAGCTGCACTCCGCAATGGCAAGGCTTCGAGTACATATTTTTTTGAGTGGCCTTGACTCTGATTTTGATCAGGTTCGTGGGGAAATTTTACGGAAGGACCCAAAACTTGACTTAGAGAGTACTTATGCATATGTAAGACGGGAATATCAGCAAAGACAAACAATTGGAGGCTCTCGTCCAATCTCTGAGAACTCTGCTATGCTAGTCAATCAAACTCGACAGTTTGGCTCTTCAAAGAATCGAAACAACACTCAATCAACTCAATCTGGAAAGTCTAGTGGCTTGGCTTGTACTCACTGTGGTGAAGCAGGTCATTCAAAACAACGATGTTATGAGATCATCGGTTATCCTGAATGGTGGGATTTCACAAAGAAACCTAGAAAGAAGATTGCGGGGAAAGCAATGATGACCTCTACACAGGAAAGCCTATCACAGCCTACAGCAAATGTTGCTCAATCAGGTATTGTTGGTAAGGCACAGGTATTATCTGCAACCTCTAAGAATAATACTTGGATTATTGATACAGGTGCATCTGATCATATGACTAGTGACTCTGATCAGTTACAATCGGTTTCCCCTTCCCCTCAAACCATTATGTCCACTGCTAATGGTAGTACCTCCCCCATCACGGGTGTAGGTTCTACAACCTTATCGAAAAATCTTACCTTAGATACTGTCCTTGTTGTCCCATCCCTTGAATGTAATCTATTGTCTGTCAGCCAAATAACGTCCTCTCTTTCTTGCACTGTAACCTTTTGGCCAACATATTGTGTTTTTCAGGACATTTCGACCCGGAAGATTCTTGGTTATGGTGTTAAGCGGGGCAAACTCTACTATTTGGAACTGACCGAAGGTGTGGGACCAAAATTCAGTCAAGCATACCAGACTTGCAGTGAAGACAGAGCAAAAGAAACTATTTGGTTATGGCACCGAAGATTAGGACATCTTTCTTTTGGGTACCTGAAAAAATTACAGCCACATTTGTTTTCTGTGTTGAATGATTTAGATTTTCATTGTGACACTTGTGAATTGGCTAAAAGCCATCGTGTTCCTTATTTACCAAGTTTGAATAAAAGTTCAGAACCTTTTGCAGTTATCCATTCTGATGTATGGGGTCCTGCAAAGGTCCCCTCTCTTTCTCACGCTCGTTACTTTGTTACATTTATTGATGAATGCACTAGAATGACTTGGGTGTCGCTACTTCACCATAAAAGCGATGTTTATGCAGCATTTCAGGACTTCCATAACATGGTTGGCACTCAATATCAGAAACAGATTCGGGTTTTGCAATCTGACAACGGTACTGAATTTGTCAATACATCTTTTTCCAAGTTTCTCAGTCAATATGGGATTCGACATCAAACTTCTTGTAGCTATACTCCGCAACAAAATGGATTAGCAGAGAGAAAGAATAGACAACTTCTAGAAGTTGTTCGTGCCTCACTCTTTGGCATGAATATGCCACGGTTCTATTGGGGTGAAGCTATAAAATCTGCAGCATATCTTATCAATCGAATCCCTTCACGAGTCCTAAAGTTTGAGACTCCTCTATACAAGATGCATTCTTTACTTTCGGTGCCTCATCTCCCAAATCTTGAGCCACGAGTTTTTGGGTGTACTGTTTATGTACATATTCCTAAGTCTCAACGTAATAAACTTGACCCATGTGCAAAACGATGTGTTTTTGTTGGCTACTCTGATTTTCAAAAGGGATATAGGTGCTATGACCCTGCAACGAAGAAGTTACACGTGACTTTGGATGCTTCTTTTCATGAATCTGAACCTTATTATTCCAGGGGAGTTTCTAGACCTTCTCTTCAGGGGGAGAGCTCTAGGGAAGAGAATGTGTTACAAGACAGAGGAGGAGGAGGAAATGAACTTGAAAAGTTAGAAGAACTACATGAGGTTTTTGATCAGGATATTGAAACAAACTGTGACAGAACAAGTTGTGACAGACTTGCTGAAATTCTTCCTCAAATTGATCTTCTACAGTCAGATACTCCTATCAGATCAGAGTCAGGGTCCGTAGAGTTGCCTACGCTTTCACCATCAACTACAGAATCAACCCAAAATGATCTACCACAGGTAATTTCAAATCCTTCTGTTGATCAACCTTGTGAAACACATGCTCCTATGGAAGATATATTTCCCAGATACTCACAAAGATTAAATAAAGGAATCCCAAAGAAACAATATGAACCTGACCCCAAAGCCAAAGTTAAATACCCTATTAGTAACCATGTGTCGTCACATAGATTATGTGAATCATATGCACTTACTGTTAATCATCTATCCAATGTTATTATTCCTAGTAGTGTGCAGGATGCATTGTTGGATCCTAAGTGGAAGAAGGCAATGAATGAAGAAATGGAAGCTTTACAAAAGAATTCCACTTGGGAACTTGTTCCATTACCTGAAGGAAAGAAGACTGTTGGATGTAGATGGGTGTTCACTGTTAAACTCAAAGCTGATGGTAGTATTGATAGATATAAAGCAAGGTTAGTTGCAAAGGGGTATACACAGAAGTATGGGGTTGACTACCAAGAGACTTTTGCACCTGTTGCCAAGATCAATACAATTCGCATTCTTATATCTATTGCAGTCAATCGAGATTGGCCTTTGCAACAATTTGATGTTAAAAATGCGTTCCTTAATGGAGACCTAGAGGAAGAGGTATATATGGATTTGCCCCCTGGAGCTAGGCGCTGTACTTCATGTAAGAAGGAAGTGTGTAAGTTGAAAAAGTCCTTGTATGGACTAAAACAGTCCCCTAGAGCCTGGTTTGGGAGGTTCTCCTCTGCCATGAAGAATTTTGGATATAAGCAAAGTAATTCAGACCATACCTTGTTTATAAAACATAAAGAAGGGAAGGTAACAATCTTAATTGTATATGTTGATGATATGATCGTAACGGGGGATGATCCTTGTGAAATAAAAGCATTACAAGAGTATTTGGCTGCTGAATTTGAGATGAAGGACTTGGGGCAACTTAAATATTTTTTGGGAATTGAGGTAGCAAGATCAAAACAAGGAATTGTTCTCTCACAGCGAAAATATGTGTTAGATCTCTTAACTGAGACCGGTATGCTTGCTTGTAAACCGACTGAAACGCCCATAGAAATGAATCATAAGCTTGGAATCTTCCCACACCAAGTCCCTGCAGACAAGGATCGTTATCAGCGGTTGGTTGGAAGACTAATCTATCTGTCACACACACGACCTGATATAGCTTACGCTGTAAGTGTCGTAAGCCAATTCATGCATTCACCAAGTGAAGAGCATATGAATGCTGTTTACCGCATCTTACGGTATTTGAAGAATGCTCCAGGCAAAGGACTATTGTTCTCAAAAAATAGTGGTTCTCGCATTGAAGGATATACCGATTCTGATTGGGCAGGTGATCAAACGACTAGAAGATCTACATCTGGATATTTTACTTTCGTGGAAGGTAACCTTGTTACTTGGAGAAGCAAGAAGCAGAAGGTTGTCGCAAGATCAAGTGCAGAAGCTGAATTCCGAGGTATGGCATATGGTGTGTGCGAATTGTTGTGGATTAAGAATGTTCTAAAGGACTTGGGAATCGAGTATGCAGGACCTATGAACCTTTATTGTGATAATAAGGCAGCCATTGAAATTGCACAAAACCCAGTACAACATGATCGCACCAAACATGTTAAGTTGATCGTCACTTCATAAAGGAGAACCTCGACCAAAAGATTATACAGTTTCCCTTTGTCCATTCAGAAAACCAACTAGCTGATGTGCTCACAAAGGCTGTTTCAGTAAAAGCGTTCCATGATGCAACTGACAAGTTGGGCATGATAGATATCTATGCTCCAACTTGAGGGGGAGTGTCAGCATAAGTTGTATGATACTATAATTATTAGAATATTCTTGCTGCAATTGCTAATTGATGCTGTAGCTAATTATAGAGATTTGATTAGTTGATTGATATTGTGCATTAAAGGTAGGAATATTTATTTTTCCTAATATAGGATATTTCTTATTGTATGTAAAGTAAATTGTATCTATATAATCCCTTCTTTGGGATATGAAATATATAGAAATAAAATTATTACTGTCTTACAATGCATGGTGACACCTATTGCACGGCCATGTGCCTTCAATTTCATTCAAAATTCCTTTAATTCCAAAGCTTTGAAAATTAAGAGAAGGAAGCAGCTGAAGTGAAGCATTCGAGACTTGGGCAATCAATCCATTCATATATACATAAACAAAGCAAGACCGAGAGCATAAGAAGATATAGCACTTGATTTTCACCTGCTTTCTTTCTTGCCAATTCCTTTCATTTTCTTTCTTTCCTTTTCCTCTTTTTTTCTCATCCACCGAATTACACTCACAGCTCTCCTGCCACCTTCCTCTCATTTTCTTTCTTTGAGAATTTCAAAGCAAACAAATCCATAGCAAGCAATGCCAAAGCATTTTTGCTTTGCTACTTCACGAACTGTTTTCATTTCTTTCCTTAGCTACATTTCTTTGAATTCTTTCCTTCTTTCCTTCAGCAAACCAAAGCTATAAGTACTAGCTTTCATTCATTTTAGTTTCAATTCATTTCCTTTAGAATCAAAGCCAAGCAAACCGTTGCAAGCTTTTGCTTGTGTTCCTCAAGATTTCATCAATGTCTTTCATCACTTTCCTTGCTTTTCTTGGAGCTGAAAACCGTGATGCCTCACCATCATCCTGTCAAGATTTTCTCAAGTTTTTCTCGAGGAAAACTGTGGCAAAGCATTACCAAGGATCACTCATCAACAAGCCAAGCAAGCAATGAATTCAAGCTAGGCAAAAGGAGCAAGCAAAGCTAGGCCGAGGAGGAAGCAAAGTCAAGCCAAGTTTGCTCCAAGTTCATCATCAAAAACCGCCATCATCATCACCCTTGGAAGGCCTTGCATGTGAGCTTTGGAGCCTCACCAAATCCATCCACGGAGAAGTAGTCAAGTTTCCATCAATTTTGCTTATGTGGGTAAATTCTGTCTGGACCATCCTTGAATGGTCCTAGACTTCATTTGTGTGCTTAAAGCATACTTGCATGTGTGTTAAATCTTTGTCTGATTGATGATTGAATTTTAATAGAATTGTTGTTTGATCAATAAACTAAATTGCTTGCTAAATAATTATGGGTAAACTCTGTTTAGACCATTCTAAAATGGCTTTAGACTTCAAGTATGTGCTTAAAGTGTGTTTATGTGTGTTAAATCCTTGCTCGGTGATTGATTGAATTTTTGAGGATTGTCCTAAATAAAAATTAGTTGAATCCATGTTTTGTGCTGGTATACAATCTCGGAAAAACATATGCCTAGTAAGCCTTGAAATAAATCTGCATATGCTGGAAACAATTGAGATGAATTCTTGGCCATTGATGGAACCGTGGCTTGTGTGATGAATTGCATGCATAAATAACTTAACTAGCAAAAAGAGATATGTGATTATTATGTTTCTATTACTGTTGGAGCTGCGTATATATATATACAAATTAATTTGCAAAGGGAAGAATGGTTAAGTTGTGTTAATGTGCTGTTAGATTGATTACATGTGTCATTATATTTATCTAAATAAATTAAGATAAAAACATAATAAGTACAGGTGCTGTTATGTTTATTAAAATTTAGTGAGATATATGCTAATAAAATTGCAAGGTAAAGAGTGGGTTAAGGTTATGTAAAGGTGCTGTTAGAATAATTAGTATATTCATCTAAACCAATTTAAGGTAAAAACATAACATACAAGATGCTGTTTGTGTAAGTAGAGGTGCTGTTATGTTTATTAAAATTTAGTGAGATATAAAATCTAGAATGTGTTTAAATGCTGATAGTATTGGTGCAAGTGAATTTGAAGTTGGACTAGTTATGGATAGCATGGTAAAATTTTGTTCTAAGTGCTGTTTGTAAATTCTAAGTGTTATGGAAAATGGGATGTAACGTAGTTGGTGTTATGGTGTACATTAGAATATGTTATAGTTTAGTAAACATTATATGGTTAAGTTTCTAGATGCTGTAAGCTATTATATGTGTACTATAATTTTTTTATTTAAGAAAAATATGTTAGAATCACGATAAATTGCTGTTGGGCTGTTTGTATATTATAATTTTTATAGTTAAGTAAGACATTCCAAAAGCATGTTATAATTGGAGTATGAGATTTCTAACGTACTAAAAATGTTGTTTGATCGTATGAGTTGATTATTTAACAGAATAGTGGTATGAAATTATAAAGTGGAAATAAGGCTGTATAGATACATAATAGATGCTATTTTGAATTTCTAAGGTGGCGTATGGAGGTCATCTAATTGAATCACCGCGGAAATCAGAAACATTGTTAATTATAATGTGATGCAAAATGCAACATGTTAGAAAGCTGTTAGGACAACTGTATGTGTTATATAAATTGCCTAATGAAATGGGTGTATGAAAACATAATATGTTAAGTTGCTGTTATATTTATTTAATAAGAAAATGTTATTCAAAATGAATTATGGAAAATGGTTGTCATCCTTATTTAATGAGAAAATGTTGTGTAAAACGAATCATGGAAAATTGCTATTATGATTAGAAAATGTTATTCAAAATGGATTAGGGAATAAGTGCTGTTATAATTATTTAATGATAAAACGTTATTCAAAATAATTTGTGGAAAGTTGCCGTTATATTTATTTGACGAGAAAATTTAGAGAATTTTAGTGCATGTGCTGTTTTTGAAATATGAAAATGTTAGAATGATTCAAGGTGTTGTTTGCTATTAATTGGAATTTTCTGATCCTGAGAAAAGTTAGCATAATTCAAGCTAAATTACTATTTGTGCCTGTTGCATGAGTAAGTATAGTTCTAACCAAATGAAATATGGCTAAAATATACTATTATGCTATTTGGGGCGATTGTATGTGCATTTTACTTACCTAGCTGAATGGAAGGTGACTAAAAGTTAAAAGGATGTGTTGCGTGTATTATTTTAGGATTGACAGGGTGAGCTAACTCATTGTATGCAATTCAGAAAAGATGTTATTCAAAAAGATTAGAAACGTTTGGTGTACTTGTGGTTGTTGACGTGACAACTTGAGGAAGGAAGAACATATGTCTATCACAGACCATAATTGAACTTAGGAAAATCGAAGTATGTTAGGAAGGTCCCTACTATAATGAGTATGGAAGACCTTAGCAGTTATAAATTTATTAGACTTGAAAAGAGTCTATCTCCTGGCACGTCCAAAGGACAAGCCCCTCACCAGTCCCGCCAGGTGGATTGGTTTATGACAAATACGGGCCTACGCCTGTGCGTATGACTACCGTCATAGCCAGAGAAAAGACAAAAACACTTAAAGAAAGTTATGAGTCATACGAAGTAAAGAAAGGAAAGGAAAGGAAGAAAGAAGTAATTCCGTCCCGAAGGTGTGACGTGAAAACGAGTCCACTCCTGGCCTCGCTGTTAGGGCAGGCCCCTCGCCATTCTACGAGGAGGATGGTTGTTTCCCATCATTGCCGATAACCTTGAGTTATGTACGATTGTGGTTAGCTACCACTCAGGAAATCAGCGCTGCCTGGTCGACAATGATGTGAAAGAAAAGTAGGTTGTACTCCGCCAGGGGGCGACGGTGTAACACCCTATCTAGCTAGCTTATACTCGAGTCATAAGCCATACAGAATTGGGTCATTGCATACTTGGTTAATATATTTATTAGCTTTTGAAATTACTTGACCTGCTCAAATTATGGACCAATTAAAAACTTTTATACCTTTATGAATTAGGAGCCATGCATGCGTACGCGTATAATAGTTAAGGGTATGGAGATACAGTGGGATACGTAAAAAGTCCCATTCAAATTTTCATACCAAACGGAACAATATAATAATAATCATTTACCTTAACAGCAAATTCATAAAAGTCATATATGTACAAAGCACACTGTTTCATAGATAGTTTTTACATCAAAAGAGAAAATACTAACTTTTTCATGAAACATAATATACTACTACTAAGGCTAATGAATACTACTCATTTAGCCCGTACAAAATCCCTAAAGCTGCTGCAACCTCTGTACTCTACGCATCTGCTCCGGCCCCCATGACCTCTGTAATATCCCCCTCACTAGGGTCGTCATGGTCACCGCCATCACCCTCGCTATCACCCATGTCCTCCTCCGGATCCTCCTCTATGTCGTCCGACGACCAAGAGATAGGGGAATCCTCCTCAGTACCCCCTCCTACATCCGCCTCCATATTATCTGGAGATGGCGAGACGGGGAAATCCTCATCTACCTCCTCGTCGCCCTCGGCCAGAGGTGATAGTCCTCCCGGGGCCCTCGAAGGTCCGGCCTCCCCGTCATGAGCCCGTGGAGAGAACCACGTCCGCCGTGCGGACACCCTTCCCCTCGGCCCGGTTAGAGGAGCTGGTGATACAAGACGCACAGATACAGGATCCACTTCGACGTCTTTGTCGTAAGGTGGGGGCTCTACCTCACTCGTGGGGTCACTAGGAGGTACGAGCTCCACCGGCACCTCATGGGTGCTAGGAGGTGGGAGTACTACCACATCGTCCTCTATGACGATGGGGTTATCTACAGTGTCTCCTATCACTGGCTCCACGGGGCTAGGGGGAGGATCCCAGTCAATCACATAGTCCTCGTCCGCAGGAATAGGCATAGGAGCGGGCATGGGTATATAGGTGAATGTATCGGTGACGACCCCAGTTATGGGGTTCACATATCTATTGGCGCTCAAATACCACGGGACCATCCCCGGGGGATTGTCCATCTGTATCACCTGGAAAAATAAACAAGAGGGGGTGAGAACAATTATTCTCAGTGGGTATTAGGGGTCCTATTGCTCTTTATTATCTCGGTTATTTTTCCGGCCACCCAGGGGTTTTCTATGTTTCATGCAATTTCTAAATCCCCTACTGTTTCATTATCTTTCCTAGCCCTGAGTAGCTTTACCTAAGTTACTATATGCCCGGGGTACCCTAATCTTTATGCTAGTCATTAATCTCACCCTCTCTTCTTGAAAAGGTTCTATGACCCAAAGTACTCTGTATACTACATGGATGTACTAGGGCGGTTAATAAGTATACCTCCGCCATACAAGTCAATTTATCAATATCATATCATTTTATACCAATCAAACATTTCAAGTTATTAAATTTCTCCTACGCGCCAGAGGCAGCGTCCTCAAAATATCTTGTGTCCATAGTCCTCCCATGTAGCCCGTGGGGCCGTCGCCCCCTGGCGGAGTACAACCTACTTTAGTTTCGCGTCATTGTCGACCAGGCAGCGCTGATTTCCTGAGTGGTAGCTAACCACAACCGTACATATCTCAAGGTTATCGACAATGAGGGGAAACGACCATTCTCCTTGTAGAATGGCGAGGGGCCTGCCCTAACAGCGAGACCAGGAAGCGGACTCGTTTTCTCTGAATTTGCACACTTGGGCACTTTCAACATCACCACATTGAGACGTACACATCATTCTTTCAAAAATTCCGGGTGGTAACCCGCGTTAATCTCATAGGCCGGTTCGTCTTGCCAAACCGGTGAGGGGCTTGTTCGTGAACTTGCCAGGAGATAGTTTCTTTTCAATCCTTCACTAATTTCTTTCTCTTCGAGGTCTCCCTTACTCATTTTAGCAGGGACCTTCCTTATTCTTGCTACAACTATCATAACATGTACAATCATTTTACATAATACCTTCTTATTAACGTTTAACATTTTGAATAGCATTTTCTCTATATTCCAAAATAACAGGTTTATTAACATTTTGAATAGCATTTCCTTGATAAATAATCATAACAGAAATTTTCATAATTCATTTTGAATATCATTTTCTCATTAAATATTTATAACAACAATTTTCCATAGTTCATTTTGAATAACATTTTCTCATTAAATAATTATAACAGCTCTAGAATATAACAATATTACGTTTTGCAAACTTAGAGATTTCTTTCAATATACATAACCTCAACCGAATACTAGAGATGACTTATAACCCCTGTTCCCAATTTCTCATCATTTCACGAAAGTACACCCAACACCCAACACCCATTATTATATGTATATATATTAGAAGAAATTAATATGCACCGCATTAAAACAAAATAGCACCTTCAGCTAATGCAAACAACACCTTAACATATCATATTTTTACTACACAATTTTATTTAGATGAAGAAAACAATCCATTCTACTAATATAACCAGCACCTTAACATATTATATTTTCCTCATACCATTTTATTTAGATGAATAGAATAGCACATCTACTAGTACGTACTATATTTTCACATACCAATTTATTTTGATGAACAAAATAGCACATTCATTAGTACAAACAGCACCTTAACATAATATATTTCACATACTAACAGCCCAATAGCATTAGAACATAGTTATTTCACATTGTTCATAACTAGAAAATTGATAATGCAGCCCACAGCATTAGACCTTCATTACATCACCTATTTCATAACCATAAAATTTTACAATGCACATGCAACAACCAATCAGCACTTAGAACATAGTTTTATCATAATTTTCATAACTAGAAAATTTCTAATGCACACACTAAGACCCAAACAGCATTAGAACATAGTTATCTCACATTTTTCTCATCTAGAAAATCTTAGTGTACGTGCACCCAACCCCACAGCATATTAGCATAACTCTAACCCATTTTTCTTCTTGCAAGTTAATTTATATACATTCATGTACAGCCCCAACAGCAACGGAAGGCATATTAATCACATTTCTTTCTTGTTAACTAATTTATTTATGCATGCAAGCCGTCAAACAAACCACGGTTCCACCAATGATCAAGAATTTATCCAACACCCAACAGCTACTATGGTGAAAGGATTTGAAACTAGCCACAATTATTTAGCAATCAATTTAGTTCTTGATTAAACATGCAATCTAATGACATGCAAGTTAGGTTCTAAACAAATAATCTTATGCTCATTATTTTCTATTTTTCATAACACATAAACTCATTCAAACTCATACTCGGTTACCCAAAATTATTTAGCAAGCAATTTCGTTTATTGATCAAACAACAATTCTATAAAAATTCAATCATCAATCAGGCAAGGATTTCACACACATGCAAGTATGCTTCAAGCACACAAATGAAGCCTAGAACCATACAAGGATGGTCTAGACAGAAATTACCCCACCGATTTCTTTGAGGAGCTGAGGAGGTAACACCACGGTTCAGATTTTTCCAGCAGCCGTAGCCAACTGTTCGTGTGTCCATGGCCACGTTTTTGAGGACAAAATAAACAAGAGGTTAGCAAGAAGGGTGCATGCACCAGAGAAGGTTCAGATTCTTCATTCAAGAATTTTAGAAGAGGAGTGTTGGGGAACCACTTACCAACACGGTTTCCTTGTGGTTGCCGTGCCAAGAATTTTCCCAAACTTCCAAGAGCTGTTTACGTTCGGTAAGTTGAGGAGAGAAGGTGTTGGAGTCTCTTGGGGAAGAGCTGGTCCTTGGTGAGCTCCTCTTTAGTTTCTCTTGAGAGAAAGCGGAAGAAGATAAGACAAGAGGGAGAGCTAGCGGGGATGGGTGGTACTTCACGGTCTTACGTGAGAAGTGAGCAGAATGAGGGTGGATGGAGGCTGAGAAGGGTTCGGTGGAATGGCTAGGTCTTTTTAAGATTTAGTGGGGACTTGGTAGAATTAATATGGTTAAGTGGGGAAGCATTTCGGGCTGTGTGACACCGGCTGTTGTTGAGTTTCTATTTGCTTAGAGGAGATTTCACCAAGTCACCTTTATAAAGAACATTCCAACCCTTTGTGCACCCGGCTGCTGTTTGTGATCTCCCTTCCAAATGATTACAAATCTGCCAGCACTGAAAGTTAGTGGGATTTGGAGGGTGAGGTGGCGAGCTGCATGCGACTCCCTAGTCTTTCTTCATAAATGAGGGGCTTTGTGTAGGCATCCTTGCCTCAGCTGCTGTTTGCCGAACTATGAGAGAGTTTGAGAGGAAATTCTCACGTGGGTTGAGTGAAAGGGGGGACCACGGTGAGGGAGCATTGTTGCCATGCTCACACGTGGATTTGGGTCTCTATGTGCACCTGTTGGACGTGCATTACTACGGTGTGGGAACCTCTCACACTTCCGCAATTGTTCCTGCCCCTGAGGTCAGCGGAGATTCAGGTGAGAGTGGTTTAAGGGGAATTTGGAGAGGATATGGCAGCTTGCATGCGAGTTATAAGTCACTCACATTTATGAAGGAACCCGTTAGGCATCATTGCCTATTGCTGCGGTTTAAACCGTGCCATTAGGGGAAATTACTTAGTGACTTATCCAAGAATATCCTTCAAAACCTGAGTGACAATTGACGAAACTAGGTACTATCAATATAGCTAAATTTGGTGAAATTCTCGCGAGGATACTGGCCGGGATGGCTTGTTGAATTCCAGCTAGTCCAAACCGAGTTTGCACCACCATCAGATAGGGAATTTTGCACGTTGCATGTATATGCATGGTAAGGGTTTGTTTCACTCCCAAAGGATCGTTCTCTAACTCATCTCAGCTCCTTGGTTAGGTTGTTCGATAAGGTTCATTACCTTAATTATTCACTTAATTATTTACCTATAATATTAATTAGTTTCAGGATCACCAGGTCGTTATAATTTGTTTTGACGTCGTATTTGGGAGCAGAGAATGTAAAATACGACTTAGTAAGTTTGGATGTTCTCACAGTTGCCTATATTCCAACAAGTTCACCTTCATTGACTTAAGAGATTTTTCTTAAGGAACATGGGATGTTACAGACGGCCCCACGGGCTACAAAGGAGGATGATGGACACAAGGTATCAAGAAGGACACTGCCAACGGCACGTAGGAGAATCATTAGAAATCCCTTTTATTCATGCACTACGAATTACATACATACATGCTTGGTATAAGGTGAATGTTTATACATACATGCTTGGTATGAGGTGAATGTCTATACATACATGCTTGGTATGAGGTGAATGTTTATATGTTTGGTATGACGTGAACATTTAGGCGGGAAGTCAAAACACTGACTGCCTTAGTACATTGAAAGTAGTCTAGAAAAATGCATGTACTGTGAGCCACTTAGGGAGTTTGAATGCGAGTATGTGAGGTTAATGACTAGTATAAAGATTAGGGTCTTCCCCGGGCATTTAGTAAACTAGATAAAGCTACTCAGGACTAGCATGGATTAAAACCAGTAGGGATTTAGTATACCTTAACACCTAGAGATCTCCTGAGTGGCCTGGATCATAATTGAGTAAATAAAGAATAGATAGTGGCCCAGACTTCCCACTGAGAACGCGACGTTCTCATCCCCCACTCACTTATGATTCTAGGCGAGCGTGACAAGTACGCCAGAGAGGAGGATGCAGCAGAGGACTACTGGAGAGCTGTAGAGACAAGAGACTCCTGGGAGGTAGCAGGGCAACATTTTAGAACTACACGTCACGACGTGTAGGCATTTTGTATTAGCTAAATGGATTTGGTTGCCATTAGCTTTGGATTGTAGTACTTGGACAATTTAATTGTAAGCATATGTGCAAGTGTTTTCGGACCAATATGTATGAATAATATTTATGAGTATGTTGTGAAGTAATTATCTGGGGTGCTATTAAACGTCTAAGTCTCATAGACTCTAGCGCTTGTTTATATATATATATACATTGTCTTTATTCACTAAAGAAGTAAAAAGTTTTAAATTGGTCCATATTTTGAGTAAAGAGATATTTTCTAAAGTTAATATAGGACTATAAGTATTCCAACCAAGTAGATAACAACCTAGTGAAGTATGGTTTGCGACTTAAGCGTAAGCTAGCTAGCTAGGGTGTTACAGTATTGGTATCAGAGCAGTTCGGTCCAAGTGAGCCTGAGGACTGAGCCGCACTATGCTTTTGAGCATGATAACGGTGTATGATACTTCTAGGCTGAATGCGTTGATCCTATATGCACTGCTTTTCCTGAGACTGATCAACTCAGGAATGTGCAGGTGTTAAAGGACGGCCATGCCGCCAAGGAGAGATAATGCACGACGAAACCCAAAGCCTGTAGATTTCGCGAGCCTAACTAGGGAGATGGCCTGAGTAGCAAACAGAATGGAAGATGCAGCCGCTTCGGGGACGCATCCCCAACGACACATGGAGCAAAGTGTCAGAGAAGTGCGGATTTTGCAAAGACAAACCCTCTCACCGCGAGGAAGTTATGTGCCCGGAGTAAGTAGACTACTGGCTCAGGGAGTTAGAGCAGATCTTCGAGGAACTTCCATGCACAGACCCTCAAAAGGTCTATTTCGCCACCAAAAGACTAAACGGCGCAGCTAGAAAATGGTGCGACACAGTCAAACCCATCCTGGAGGAAGTAGGGGCCCAGCTCACCTGGAGTCAATTCAAAGCAGCACTCACCAACAAGTACATGCCTAGGGAGCTCAAGGATCAGAAGGAAGCAGAGTTCTTGGAGTTAAAACAGGGAAATAGGTCTGTGGCAGAATACACCGCAAAATTTGAGAAACTATACGGATACGTTGGGACGTACAAAGAAAACCCTGACGAGGAATGGAAATGCCAAGGATATCATCTACCAAGACTTAAGTTGGAACTGCAAATGTCAACCCGCATGTTGTGCATACGAGACTATACTACCCTGATCAGCAGGTGCTAGGTGCAGGAAGGGGATTCAAAGAAATCGGCAGCCCGGAGAAATGAGAAGTTCAAGAGGAAGACAGTTACACGAGGAAGGTCACGGCCAGACCAAAGGGGGAAGAAACCTTTTTGACCCAGATATGCTAGTAGAAGAAGGACCCATTATCCACACTCGCGACAGCAAGGGTTAGCACACGTCTAGGACCAGTTCCTGCAAAGCCAACTAGCGCCGGGACAACAACAAGGGGAGGGCGAATACAAACAGCCTTGCCAGGAGTGTGGCAAGTTATACAAAGGAACTTGTCTGTCTAGGGAAAAAGGTGTGCTTCAAATGTGGAAGGAGTGGCCATTACACCAGAAAATGCAGAATGGCCCCACCCATGGACCAGCAGTTTGGGTATATGGTTACCCCGTCGGTGGAAGGAGCACGAGGTGCAGACGACCCACCTTGGCAGAAGTGCGGTAGACCCCATACTGATTATTATCTGGCCTAAGTTCTGAACGGCTTTATCTACTTTACTAGGTGATATGGGAACTACTCTTGCTTACTACGTTCTCGTGCTTATTAACATCTCGTGTACATACATCGCCGTCTCGAGCGTTCCCTTGACGGTAATGACATAACAGCAGAATCATGCATTACAGACATTCATACATAACGGAATAAACATGCTTGATATCCATGCATAACAGAATGAACATATGCATAACAGAATACACCTGCTTTTGGAATATATGTTATTCCTACCATAGCATTGTCCTCTTTTGATAATACTATGAGGGAATAACCTCGCATCTCCAGGTGGTCCTCTGTTGACCCCTGCGGTGGGCTTCCACCTGCCGTGTGCCCCCTCGGGACCCCTCGACAGTGGGCGGATATTGTGCCCCCACCTTAGCTTTCCCCCTTTCGACAATGCTAGGCGTGGTAACCGCACATCTCCAGGTATGCCATATCGACACCACCTGTGGCGGGCTTCCACATTCAGGATGCTTCTTTGACCTCCTGAAGTGGGATCATGGTTTTGGCTCTCGTGATCACGACCTCAGAATTTTCAGCATTTGGCATTTAGCCTTTTCAGCATTTTTCAGCAGTATTTCAGCATCTCTTGCTTTTCTGTACCTGCAGCATGTCATGACTTGTTTCCTATGGTTCATTTCAGAATCTTTACTTATCTCATAGTTACTTCTAATCCTTTAAACTTAGCTTGTCATGAATGCATGAAATGCTACACATTATGTCACAGATTACGTGTAATTCACATGTTCACATACTGCATATATTTCACATCAAACCCTAGTTATAACATTGGATATTAGACTATGTGCCTCAAGAGGGATTCCATAAGACATTCTAGTCTCAGGCCGCTCAGCGAAACTACTGTCCGCTCAGCGGTCTGAGCTCCTCGCGCCCAGCGCTGAAGGCATTTCTGCTCAGCGGTAGGAATCTTATTGCTCAGCGGTAAGAGTCCCATCGCTCAGTGATCTGACAACTTTTCAAAATATCTCCACCGACTTATCCTTTAAGAAAATATCTTCCCATCCTTATCCTTATCCACGGTGGACTTCAGATCACTCAGCAGTAACTGCCTTCCGCTCAGCGCTCTGGAGTTCACATGCATTCCGCTCAGCGGCGCTTGGGACCGTTCAGCGGTTACTGGGCGAAATTGAAAATAGAATGCATCGTTTTCTCCCATTTTCTTCCTCTTCTCCCATGGAACCTGCTTGAGCTTTTTACACGTAGTCCACACATAATAATCCTATCTAGTCCAGGTCACAAGACCCTTCAGAATCATCTTCCTAAGCCCTAACATAATTTTTAACATATATAATCACATAATCAAAGAATCACCTACACATACATATAATCACATACAATCATCCACCATCCAAGAGGTGAAGAACTAGAGTTACCCACTTCCTAAAGAGCTTCTTGATGATGGAGGAAAGATGAAATTAAGCTTTGCTTGCTTGCTTGAGTTCTTCTTGCCAAGAAGTGAAACAAGTAAAATATGAAGGAAGGATGGAGATGTATGGAAGCTTACTTTTTTCCTTTTTCCAAGTGAAGAAAAGAATAACCACGGCTTGTGCTGCTACTCACCTTAATTATGGGTGTGAAAATGGAGGAATACCATCAAGGCAAAGATAGATTTGAGTGGAACAGCTTTGGTGGAGTTTTAGGTTAACATAATTAAGACTAGCAAAGTGAAGAAAATGAAGAAGGCTTGGGGTGTATGTGTGTTTCGTGGGTGATGGGCTGCCGTGGGTGATTTTGTGGTCCTTAGCCATGAGTATTTCTATTTTTCTCCGTGTGTTTTTGGTCGTGTTCGCTCATTAACTATTCATGTCCGGAAGTCCTAAAAATATTTCGGACATACCGTTGTGACCTATTAATTTTTTATTAATATTTAAATATTTGTCGAGATATTCTTGAATTTATTTTCATATTAGTGTATTTTACGGACTCCTTTGAGTCATGATTAAATTCTAATAATAACCTAATATCGACTCGAACCTCACAAAACTCCACGAGATCACAAAATTATTATTTTTAGCTAATATTACAGGAATTAAAATTAATACTTGAATTTTATTTTATTTTTATTTTATCTTTTCCTATTAATATATTCTTAATTATTTATTATGCGAAATTTTAATAAAGGGAAAAACTCGGGTTGTTACATACCACCCCCTTCGAAAAATTTCGTCCTCGAAATTGAAAGATAAGGATAAGTCCATACCTCTCAAAACAATTCTGGATAGGCTTTCCTCATATCGACTTCTAGCTCCCATGTCTACTCTTCTAGTTCCCCGTTCGCCCATACCACTCGTACCATAGGAATCTCCTTGTTCCTCGTCTGGCGAATCTTATGATCAATGATTCGTTGCGGCGTGAGCGGTAGAGATAAATCTTCTCTCAACTGTATATGTTCTGGTTGAAGCACATGATCGGGGGATGCATAGTACTTGCGTAACTGGGAGACATGAAAGACATTGTGGATGTTGGCTAGGTTCAGCGGAAGAGCTATCCGGTACGCTACCGGTCCAATCTGTTCTAGGATCTGGAAAGGTCCAATGAATTGGGGGTTCAGCTTCCGGATATTTAAAGACCTGCCAATACCAGTCGCCGGAGTAACCTTTAAGAAGACATGATCTCCCTCTTGGAACTCGAGCGGTCTCCTCCGGTTATCTGCATAGCTCTTCTGTCAGCTTTGCACCGTGAACACTCTCTTGCGCAACAGTTTCATCAATTCTTCTGTCTCTTGGGTTTCCTCAGCGTCTAGACAGCGATACTACCTGCTGTCATTCCAACATAATGGCGACTGACACTTCCTACCATATAATGCTTCGAACGGAGCCATACCAATGCTAGCTTGATAGCTATTATTATAAGCAAACTCCACAAACGGTAGTATTTCCTCCCAGTTTCCCGGCGTTCTAGCGCACAGGCTCTTAGAATATCTTCCAAGGTCTGAATAGTGCGTTCGGACTGGCCGTCAGACTGAGGGTGATATGCTGAACTCAAGTGAAACTAAGATCCATATGCTTTCTGAAAAGCAGTCCAAAATCTGGAAGTAAACCTGGGATCTCTGTCTGAAATGATGGAAGATGGTACTCCATGTAACCTTACCACCTCCTTGACATACAGCTGTACAAGCTTCTCTAGCGGGTAAGTCATCTTAATCGGAATAAAGTGAGCAGACTTAGTCAATCTGTCCATAATTACCCAAATAGCATCTACTCCTGTCCGAGTACGTGGTAACCCTGAGACAAAATCCATCGCTATGGCTTCCCACTTCCATTCTGGAATCTCTGGAGGATTCAGCAACCCTGGTGCTTTCTGGTGCTCGATCTTCACTTTCTGACAAACCAAGCACTTCTGTACCTAGTCCTCGACATCTCTCTTCAATCCTGGCCACCAAAACATCTGCTTAAGATCATGGTACATCTTGGTGGTACCTGGGTGCATTGTGAAATGACTCTTGTGAGCCTCCTTCAAGATATCCTCCCTTAAACTGCCTTCCTTAGGCACACAAATGCGTCCGTCAAACCTCAAAATCCCATCGGTGTTGGTCGTCGTTTCCTTGATCTTACCCTCTTCAACAGCCTTGCGGAACTTACACCAAGTGTCCTCCTGACAATTCTCCTGAGCCTCTACTATTCGGTGCTTGAAGTCACTACTGACCTGTAGAGGATACAACGTCAACTGGTTATGTTGGTGCGCAACAGTCAAGTTAAGATCACGAAATTCCTCTAACAACTTCGCTTCCTGCACCATCATCTGAGCCATCTGCAAAGACCTTCGGCTCAAAGATTGGCCTTCCCAGGGTGATAGTTAAGATTGAAGTCATAATATTTAAGGAATTCAGTCCACCTCCTTTGACGCATATTCAACTCCTTCTGGTCAAACAGGTATTTCAGACTTTTGTGATCTGAGTATACCTTAAACCGAACTCCATTCAGATAATGCCTCCATATCTTAAGTGCAAAAACTACCGCAGCCAACTTTAGATCATGCGTAGGGTAGTTTAGCTCATGCTGCTTCAGCTGTCTAGAAGCGTAAGCTATCACCTGGTGTCGTTGCATCAGCACACATCCAAGTCCAGCACCTGACGCATCACAGTATACCTCGAAAGGTTCCTGGGGATCAGGCAACACTAATACTGGAGCGGTGGTTAATCTCTCCTTTAGCTCGTAAAAACTTCTCTCACATTCTGCGGACCAAACCATCTTTGCTCCCTTTCTAGTCAGCTTCGTCAACGGCAAAGCAATCTGTGAGAATCCCTGGATAAACCTCCGATAATATCCAGCAAATCCCAAAAAGCTCCGTAGCTCTGTAACTGAAGTGGGTCTCTCCCACGTTCTGACTGCTTCGACCTTAGTGGGATCCACTAATACTCCCTGGTCTGAGATCACATGGCCTAAAAACTGCACCTTCCTGGCCCAAAACTCACACTTAGAGATCTTAGCATACAACTTCTTGGCTCTCAAAATCTCTAACACTATCTGCAGATGTCTAGTGTGCTCCTCTTCACTCTTCGAGTACACTAGAATGTCATCGATAAAGACAATGACGCAGTCATCCAGATACTCGCGGAAGATCCTATGCATATAATCCATAAAGATTGCAGGAGCATTAGTCAATCCGAAAGACATGACGCTATCTTAGCTATATCCTCCTCCCGTACTCTAATCTGGTGGTAGCCAGACCGCAAGTCAATTCTTGAGAAGATCTTTGCATCCTTCAATTGGTCTAGAAGATCATCGATTCTAGGCAATGGATACTTGTTCTTAACTGTCACCTTGTTCAACTACCTGTAATCAACACACATTCTCATAGTGCCATCCTTCTTCTTCACAAATAACACTGATGCTCCCCACGGTGATGCACTTGGCCGAATGAATTACTTCCCCAGTAATTCTTCTAACTGCCTTTTCAACTCCTGCAGTTCCAACGGAGACATACGATATGGCGCAATGGAAATAGGTCCAGCGCCTGGCACCAGATCAATAGAAAACTCAACCTCCCGTTTCGGTGGAAACGCCGGAATGTCATCAGGAAAAACATCTGGGTAATCCTGGACTACAGGAATATCCTTGACTTCCCGTTTTGCAACTAATACCTCCGACGATGCAAAGAAAACATGCCCCTGATCTCTTAACTGACAGCAATAAAGAATCGGCAACTCCTCCTCTGAAGCTATTGGGCGGGTAATTGTAGAGGGAAAAGTAACCAACTTCCTGGCATAGTCTAGAATAACCTGGTTGGCATTCAACCAATCCATCCCCAGTAGGGGAAGACAGATTAAATCAGCCATGAACTCTCTTTCCTGCAACTGAAAAGGACATCGCAAACATACTTGACAAGTCTTAACCGGCGGTGCAGTGGGTGTGGATACAGCAAGCGTATACGGCAGTGTCGTAGGAGAAAACTTCAACTCTTCCACACTATCATAGGATATAAATGAGTGTGACACTCCAGAATCATACAATACAATCAAAGTCCTCCCGTAAAGGGTGCACTTACCCAAAATTAGACTGTCTCCCTTTTGAACTTCTTCAGCTGCCATGGTAAACACTCTCCCCTGACGCTGGGTGGACAGCGGAGCGATTGGGCAATCCTTCACAAAATGACCTACCTTCCCACATCTGAAACAAACCCCTTGACCTGCTAAGCACTCTCCAGAATGTCCCCTGCCGCATTTCGGACAACGTGTGTGGGAATCGGCTCGCTGCTGAGCCTCCGGCGTGCTACGACTCGGAGTACCTGATGATGGAGGTCTCACTGCTGGGGATCCTACTCCCAATGGTCCTGATCGGGGCTGACTCTGGGCTCTCCCCATTCCTTGCTGTGGCCTCGGCAGATATTGACCTCTGCCTCTTCCTACAACTGATGCCTGAAACGGTCCCCTCTTCCTCTGCTCTGCTTGGGAACTGCCGGCTTCATCAAACCTCCTCTTGAACCTTTCACTGCGCACTTGAGCTAAATCTCGGTTGGCTTCCTCCTGAGCCAGACAAGTGTTAACCAGAGTGGCATAATCTCATACACCAGCCACATTCAAGAATACCCTCAACTCTGGCTTCAGTCCTCGCTGGTACTTTGCACATTTCCAACCCTCATTCGGGTGCAACCTGTACGTCGGTGAATATCTGCAGAGTTTCTCAAACTTCGCTGTATACTCTACCACGGTCATAGCTCCCTGCTTGAGCTCTAAAATGTGAAGAAGATTCTTTCTCTGACCTCTGATGGCTAGGTTTTGATGAAGACAAGAACATCAACAAAAAGCAAGAAAAAGGCAAAGACACAACCGATGAATTGCAACGATCAACCGATCATCATATTGAAGGTTCAAGTGTTTTTACCTTA
The DNA here is from genome assembly GCA_003254905.1 of Nissolia schottii. Classification (NCBI taxonomy): domain Eukaryota; kingdom Viridiplantae; phylum Streptophyta; class Magnoliopsida; order Fabales; family Fabaceae; genus Nissolia; species Nissolia schottii. The sequence goes on from QANU01051542.1 coordinate 86,626, forward strand.
GAGTTTAATAGTTAGCACTTGTTGTTGATATCATGGTTATTGGCTCATAAGGTTTTTATTCTAACAAGTCTAACACTTTTCCTAAAGCTAAAATCAATTAGCAACACTTTTCTAAGGTTTGTAACACTTGGAAAACACCTTGCTGTGTCAGTAATAGATTACTGGATTTCAGTAATTGATTACCAGGTTCAGTAATCGATTACAGGGTTTCAGTAATCGATTACCAGCATAAGTAATGTGAAAATATAACATTTTCTGCATGAATAATCGATTACCAACTTGCTGTAATCGATTACCAACTCGAGAATTTTGAAAATAAGTGGTTTTCATGTGTGTAATCAATTACACACTTAGGGTAATCGATTACCAACACGAAAGTTTGAAAATAACTCAAATTTTATGAGTGTAATCGATTACCAAACCGTGCTAATCGATTACCACTTCAAAGAATTTGAAAATTGGCAGTTACCATGAGTGTAATCGATTACCACACTTCGTTAATCGATTACATGTTCGAATGGGTGTGTTTTTTCATGAAACAATGTGTTGTTTTGCATCTGTATGCATTAGCAATGGTTCATGAACAGGCACCTCTGCCTATATAAGGTTGGAACTCATGCAGAACAAAAACAGAACTCCAGAACTCAATTCTCACTTTTATATTCACAAAGTTCTGATCAAATTTCAATGGTGTTTCAATCCAAATCTTAAGAAAGCCCTTTGAGCCTTAACTGTTATATCATTTGTGCTTTCTATTCGGGAAAACTTCCAACCCTGAATTTAGGATTGGTAAAGCCATTGTATTACTTCTTCAACAATTGTGAATCAATTGTGGCACCGTAGTGTTCGGTGTGGTTTTGTAAACACCGTAATGTTCGGTGTGGATTCTGATTATCACCGTAGTGTTCGGTGAGGGCATTGTGTAACCAAGGGAACGGGTTGTTCTCTTGTAGTTGTCGGTGTAAGTGCCTCGGGTGTGAGGTTGTACACAACACAAGTTTACATAGTGGAAAAATCCCTGAATCAGAACAGGGGACTGGACGTAGCCTTCGGTTTGTGAAGGTGAACCAGGATAAATTCTCCGGTGTGAATTTTCTTATCCCTACACTTTTACATTCAGCAATTTACAATTTCCGCTGCATTTAACATCTTATCTATTTGAGAATTGCTGGGTCTTGTTCTAAAATTGGGGATTAGGGTTTCAAACTTTTCAAAGAACCAAAATCCGAGAAAAACAAGTAAAACCTAATTCACCCCCCTCTTAGGTTGCTATCCTGAGTTACATAAAAACTCTGCCTCCTTTCGGTCTTGCAACTCCTGCGAAAAGTACTTGTCCAGAAACACCTCCTTAAACCTGTTCCAAGTCACCTGAACCTCATCTTGTTCAAACTGGGGCTTGGTTGTGTCCCACCATTCCCCTGCTGCTCCTTCTAGCTTCCTGGAAGCAAACTTAACCTTCTGCGGCTTCGTCAATGGAATATCCTTAAAAATCTACTCCAGCTTTCTAATCCAGCCATGGACCAGTTCAGGATCCATCATTCCCTCAAACATTGGTGGATTAGCTCGTGAGAAATCCCGATACCTCAGGGCCTCGATCTCCTGAGCTGTCTGAGGATCATTACGTTGAGCATTGGAGGCTGCCATCAGTACGGTAGCCTGGGCCATCTCCCTGAGAACCTCTGCAAGCTTTGCAGATTCCAGAGTGCACTGTGTAGTATCCCTACGGGGCGGCATGTCTAATATGTCGTACCTGCACAGTTTTGAGGTGATCAGTCTCAAGAGAGGCAAGTACACAGGAACTTAGCACATACCACTTAGCTGGAACATACACCGTAGTCATGCCCGAAAGCATAGTGCAACTCAGTCCTCGGGCTCTTTTGGACCAAACTACTCTGATACCAAATGAAACAGCCTAGCTAACTATTTACCCGTACGCAGTAAACAATGCTCACTAGGTTGTTTTCTACCTGGTCGAAATACCTTAGTCCATTGTTATCTTTCGAAAATAGTTGTTTAAGAAAATAGGGACCCATTTTAAACTTTTCATTTGCATTGAATAATTACTAAATAGAGCCATGCATTGGAAAGAACAAATATAACAAAGCGTATAATAGTATAGTAATAAAGCATCCAATATACATTCATGTGGTCCATCATAGCAGTCACATAGTTGCATATACAATAAGTAAGATATACATAACATGTACATACTCCAAAATACCATAAACATAATCCAAAATACATAATATCAAAATGCAAAGGCTACTGGAATACTCCTAAGTATGCCCTTGGCAAAAATCCTGACATCTATCTATCTTTAAGCCCATGTCCTGTCATAGCCGCTCATGGCTCTGCTGGCAGCTCGTCAGCATCCTCAAAGTATGAATCATCATCAGTACCTGAAGTCATAAGGCAGTGGGAATGAGAACGGTAGGTTCTCAGTGGAAATACCTTTAGTTCCTGAGTCGCGTCTCATATTAGGTCAGACTTCAGGCCGCTCAGAGATTTCTAAGTGAACATGCATACTAAACATCCTACTGATTATTATCTGGCCTAAGTTCTGAACGGCTTTATCTACTTTACTAGGTGATATGGGAACTACTCTTGCTTACTACGTTCTCGTGCTTATTAACATCTCGTGTACATACATCGACGTCTCGAGCGTTCTCTTGACGGTAATGACATAACAGCAGAATCATGCATTACAGACTTTCATACATAACGGAATAAATGTAACATCCCGAATTTTTCCCTTACAAAGATCTCGCGAAATAAATAAGTGCGAGTTAATTATTAAGACTGGAAAAAAATTAAATTATTGAATTTAATCATTAAAAATACCAATAAAAATAATGATTTCGCGATCTCGCGGGATTTCGTGAGATTCGGAGTGATTCTCATCATTTTCGGGATTTAATTATGTCTCAAGGGAGTCCGTAAAATACACTAACATAAAAATAAACTCAAGAATGCCTCGGCAAAAATTAAAATATTAACACGAAAAATTAGGGAAGCACAACGGTATGTCCAAAATATTTTTGGGACAGCCGTACACAATTGAGTAGTACATAAACGCGATCAAACATGATCAAAATTGATCATGTGATCCTTACTTATAATAAGGTGCACCCCTGGCAAGTAAAACAAAGAATGCAATGTAAAATATATATGTATAATTATGTATCTGTAACATCCCGAATTTTCTCCTTACGAGAATTTCGCAAAAATCCCAATTTTTGGCTTACTTAAAAGCACATTAGATGCGATTATTTGAACTGGAAAAATTATTTAGAACATTAATTGCTTTCAAACGCCAGTCAAGTAATTGTTTCTTGATCTCGCGGAGTGCCACGAGGTCCGTGCCAAATTTTGACAAAAATCGGAATTTCGGTAGACACTTAAGGTATCTGTGAAAATTTCCTCCGGTAATAAATTCACGAATACCTTAACCGGACACCTCTACGGTCCGGGAAATTAGTAGATCGCGGATATGTGCTCGGAATATTTTTAGAATATCCGAACACGACCGAAAAACAACAAAACGCGATCAAACATGGTCGCAAAATAAATTGACTAGGTTTAGAAATTTATTCCCACGTTGGTAACAGGGAAATAAGGAAAAATTAAAGAAAAGGACAAAAAGGAAATTAATTAAAAAGGTGAAGGACAAAAAGGGGGAAATAAAATTTAGGACATAAAGGGGAATAAAAATTAAAGGAAGGGCAAAAGGGAAAAAGCAGAGTTAGGATATAAATGGGAATAAAAATTAAAGCAAGGGTAAAAGGGTAACTAGGCTTAAAAGGATAATTTTGAAAAAAAAAAAGAAAAGAAAAAGAAATGAAAAAGCAATGGCTTCTCAGGGAAGCCAAAGCTACCCCTCTGTAGCCTATAAATACACGGCTTCAGAGGCCATTTTTCTTAAGTTTTGGACTGCTGTGCTGTTACTCTGTCCGAGTGTGCGCGCGACGATCACTTCATCGGACTCAGGAAAAATAGCAGGATTATCTTAAAGCTCTCGGGAGTCGTTTCTAACAACTTCCAAGCGCGCCTAGAAAGTGGGTAATCCTAAGCCCACTGTCTATGTGGATTTCTCTGTGATTTTATCTGTGTATTTTCATGTATTGGATTTAGCAAACATTATGTGAAAAATATGGAGAGTAAATTGTGAGGGTAGTTCTGAGTAATTTTGATGTTAGAAAAATTTAACTGTACTGATTGGAACCCAGAAAAACACTGTTTTGGAAAGTTACAGCGACGCCTCGGAGAATTTTGATGAAACTGGCGATTTTTACTGTGGGATTCGAATGAAATCCCCAGGGATTCGAATGAAAGAAGGTTGTATTCGAATGAAAGAATTTTTCGGCTTTCAATCGAATGAAATGAGCTTTCAGTCGAATGAGAGAACTCGCAGGGTTTCATTCGAATGCACCTCTAGGCATTCGAATGAATCTGAAGCACTTGAGATTTTAACTTTTCTGCATGTTCCAACCAGTATAGAAACTCAGATCATTGCATAGGATTATAGTTGTTGATGTATGATGTGATTAGATATGACTGCTGATGAACGATGTGATTATGTGAAACTATTGTGTTATGTAAAAGCATGCATCATGAGGATAGACCACTAGAGGTTGTTGTCTAATGAATGAGTAATGAATAAAGAGCATAATGAAATGTAGGAAACAAGGGGAAATGCTAAAGAAAAGATAAGAGTGATGCTGCTTGTTGTCAAGAAAGAAAAGAGAGGTAACAGACAGGGTCCCATCGGCATGATGAACAATGCTTGCATTGATTCCATGCCCAAAGTGTGCATGATGAACTATCCCGTGCCCGGCAAGCATGGTGGAATGATCCCGCGCAACATATGCGTGATGAACAGTTGTGTCTGTCAGCATACATGTTTATGATGTGGTTATGTAACGATGGTTAGGAGTAGAAAGCGCGAGAGCCTAGATAAGCAAGACTAGTTCCTTGATCACGTAGTAACATAGATAAAGCTGTTAAGGATTCTAGGCCAAGATAATAATCAGTAGGTTTCGTTTAGTATGCATGATCACTTAGAGATCTCCTGAGCGGCCTGGAGGATACCCGAGGAAATGAACCGTAGTTAGTGCTAAGGAACCCCACTGAGGACCAAGAGTTCTCACCCCCACTTGGTTATGGATCCAGCAGCTGTACGAGGTGACTGGACTGACAGTTGGTGGAGGTCAAGACACAGAGACGATGCTGACACGATGAAAATATATGTTTTGGAGAATATATGTTTTGTATTATGTATTAGGACTTAGATCCATTTTGTGTACATATTTATTATTATGACAATGTGTACTGATGCTGGACCTTGGTTGTATTTATTTATGTATGCACATATACTCTTTATGTTCTGCTCCAGTTACCCTGAGCCTATAGCGATTGTTGATATATATGTTCTTCAAATCACACACGGCCCCTAATTTGTAAGCTGATATTGTAAAAGAATAATTTTCAAATTGGTCCATATTTTCGTATTAGAACTACTTGCAAAGGTAAAAGTAAGGGTAAAAGTTAACCTGGCACAACGCATAACAACCCTGTGAGCATTGCTTGCTACCATGGAAGCAGGCAGTTAGCAGGGGTGTTACAGTATCTGTAGTATACCTCTGACCCCCACGTAAAATATATTATATAGTATATTCTATATATAGGAAGCATACATCCCCCCTCGGTACATTGCCCCTGACTAAAAAGAAATGGAAACAGATATACATAAATATATATATATATAGTATATCATGATAATGATAATAATAATCATAGTAATAATAGTAGTAGTAATCTTATATAGTAACAGTAGCCACGGTTACGTTTGTATATATATAAATATATATATATATATATATAATATAATATAATATAATATTATAATAATAATAACAATAATAATAATAATATATGTGTATAGATTTCCCCCTGGAACGTACACTCCCTCCCCAAAATCAAAGTAGCAACATACACGTATATCTATATATTATACATATATAAGTAAATATGTTATCTATAATATAATATAATGATAATAATAATTATGCTTACATATATACTTCCCCTAGGATGAACGTCCCTGACGAAAAGAAACAAACCATGTTCTATACAAGAAAATATATTATATAGTATAGGTACCCCCCTGGCAGAAAAGAAAGTAAAACATATGTATATAATAAACTATAGTGTATCTAATATATAATAGAACAATAATAAATGACAAAAGATCAAGCACAGTGCTTGATTTTAGAATTGCCTATAAAAGGCAAGTGCTGGAGCAATTGTGCTTCGTTTTTCCCTTCTGAAGCAAGTTGCTTCACTTGCTGTTTCATTTCCTTTCTTTCATTTGTTTAAATTCGTGCACATCACGGAAGCGCAACCGGACTCCGGAAAAATACGATGAATACACCCACGCGAAGAGGATATTTTCCCCTTCATGTCTACCGATTCGGAAACTCGTTTCGAGGTGGGTAACTCTAAGCCCACTGTCTATGTGGTTTGTTTAATGATTGTTTAAATGCATTTTTGTGTATGTGAATGAAAAACTGTTTTATAAAAACTATGGGAAATGAGTTAGGGAAGCTAGATTTGGGTGATTTTGAGGTTTGGAAATCATAACTGCATGAGGGAAGCTAGATTTGGGTGATTTTGAGGTTTGGAAATCATAACTGCATGGATTGGATTACTGTAGAAGCGAAAAATGTTACGCGGAGCAAACCCCGGAGAATTTGCTCTCTGGGGCGATTTTTTTACTGTAGCATTCGATTGAATTCCCACGGATTCGAATGAAAGAAGATTTTGGATTTCAATCGAATACTTGAGGATTTCACTTGAATGCAAGACCGCGACGGATTTCAATCGAATACTTGAGGATTTCAATCGAATAAAACCCCGAGAAGGATTTTAGCCGATTGAATCCCTAAGGGATTCGAATGAAAGAAGCAATCGAATGCACAACTTTTAAGCATTCGAATGCCTACTGGAAACTTATGATTTTAAAGGTTCTATGGAGTCCAGCCTGCATGGTTATGTATGATTTTGTGAAATTGGAGCATGCATCATGAGGAAAGGCCATCGTAAGAGTTAGGACGACCTTAGATAATTAGAAGTTACGCTAAAAGTTAATGAAGATCATAATTGAACCCTAGGAAATAAAGAAGGTTAGGAAGGTCCCGACCCCAGTTGGTACGGTAGACCATAGTTGAGGAGTCTAGTTATATGATTAGGAATCCCTATTCTCTTGGCAAGGTCTTACAGACACGCCCCTCGCCAATTTGGCAAGACAAATTGGTTATGAGCAACGTAGGTAGAGAGGCCTGAACATAAAAGAAAAGAGAACAGGCAAAGGCCTGAAAGTAAAGAGAACAGGCAAAGGCCTGAAAGTAAAGAAAATAGGAACAGTCCTGTAAGAAAGAAAGGGGGACCCCAAAAGTAAAGAACTAAGACTAAAGTAAAGAGAAACGAGTCCATGCCTGATCGCGCCAAAGGGCCGGTCCCTCGCCATCCCGGTAAGGGGGTGGTGGTACTTATCATGATGATGAATTACCTCCTATGAGCTTAACGTGGTTAGCTAACTCCGGTTCAAGCGCTGCCGGGTCATCATGATAGGGAATAGAAGGAGGTTGTAACCGAAGGCCACGGTTACATGGGTGAAAGGACTAAGAAGGACGCTAACCCGGGTGAGCCGGTATGCGTAAGATATTCACAGATTTCCCCCATGCACTATGTATTTATATGTATGAGCAAAGGCATGAAGGTATGTATGTATGCAAGTATGTATGTATGAGTATAGATATGGTTATGCATTAGTGTGTATGTATGTATGGATATATGTTTATGCATTATGTATCGTCAAGGGAGCGTCCCAGGATGACTATTATGTCTTTAGCAGTAACGAAATGTTAATGAGCATGAAGCCTAAGTAATGACAAGATTAGTTATTCAATCACCTAGTAAAGTAGATAAAGCCATTCAGGACCTAGACAAAGATAATAATCAGTAGGATTTTAGTATGCATGACACGTAGAGATATCCTGGGTGGCCTAGAAGATAATGGAGTAATGAACGATAGATGACGCGAAGAGACTCCCACTGAGAACGAAAGGTTCTCACCCCACTCGGTTATGGGTCCAGGTACGCAAAGCGAAGGGATCGACGAACGACTGCAACAGGGTGATTACCGGCCGGAGCCAAGTGAAGATGGCTGCAATATGTGGATAGATATTTTGTACTACAATTTATGAATTTTGTTAATTGTTTGTGTAATTAATTAGTGATAAGCAATGTGTAATTAAATGTTGGACCTTGATTGTGTTTATATGTATATTTATACTTCTCCAGCTTATCACCATCTTAATTGCTAGATATGTTAGCATTTGTATATATTTGTTTCCTTGTTCACGCACGGCTCCTAATTTGCAAACTGATACAGTAATCGAAAAATGGTTTTCAAATTGGTCCATATTTTCAAGTAAGAAATATTTTCCAAGCTAAAAGTAAGGGCTAAAAGTAACCCAACCAAAGAAGAAAACAACCTAGTGAGCATTGTTTACTATGTACGGGTAAACAGCTAGCTAGGGGTGTTTCAATAAACATGCTTGATATCCATGCATAACAGAATGAACATATGCATAACAGAATGCACCTGCTTTTGGAATATATGTTATTCCCACCATAGCATTGTCCTCTTTTGATAATACTATGACGGAATAACCTCGCACCTCCAGGTGGTCCTCTGTTGACCCCTGTGGTGGGCTTCCACCTGCCGTGTACCCCGTCAGGACCCCTCGACAGTGGGCGGGTATTGTACCCCCACCTTAGCTTTCTCCCTTTCGACAATGCTAGGCGTGGTAACCGCACACCTCCAGGTATGCCATATCGACACCACCTATGGCGGGCTTCCACATTCAGGATGCTTCTTTCACCTCCTGAAGTAGGATCATGGTTTTGGCTCTCGTGATCACGGCCTCAGAATTTTCAGCATTTGGCATTTAGCCTTTTCAGCATTTTTCATTCAGCATTTTTCAGCAGTATTTCAGCATCTCTTGCTTTTCTGTACCTACAGCATGTCATGACTTGTTTCCTATGGTTCATTTCAGAATCTTTACTTATCTCATAGTTACTTCTAATCCTTTAAACTTAGCTTGTCATGAATGCATGAAATGCTACAGATTATGTCACAGATTACGTGTAATTCACATGTTCACATACTGCATATATTTCACATCAAACCTGGTTATAACATTGGATATTAGACTATGTGCCTCAAGAGGGATTCCATAAGACATTTTGGTCTCAGGCCGCTCAGCGAAACTACTATCTGCTCAGCGGTCTGAGCTCCTCGCGCCTAGCGCTGAAGGCATTTCCGCTCAGCGGTAGGAATCTTATCGCTCAGCGGTAAGAGTCTCATCGCTTAGCGGTCTGACAACTTTTCAAAATATCTCCACCGACTTATCCTTTAAGAAAATATCTTCCCATCCTTATCCTTATCCACGGTGGACTTCAGATCGCTCAGTGGTGACCGTCTTCTGCTCAGTGCTCTGGAGTTCACATGCATTCCGCTCAGCGGCGCTTGGGACCGCTGACGCTCACCAAAACGTCGTTGGATTTTAGTGCGCGATCAAATAATAATTTATAAACCAAGTAAACCCCGAAAACGTAGTAAAGGGGGTTAACCTAGGTCGTTTCCCAAAGAAGCAATTTAGAACCAAATTAATAATTAAGTAAATCGGGGGGTTTTTGATTGATGAAATTGAAAGGGATTAAAATGAAAGTAAGACAATGATGATAAAAGCAATATCCTGCATACGGCGTTTCTAGATCAAGGATTAATTCTCATCGGTTCCTGATTAATTATCCATGAAAGGAGATGTTGTTTAATAGTTGAAATCTCTAACTAATATGCAATTCACTTAAGAAACTACGATCGTCAATCTCTTAAGCTTTTGTTAACATAGGTATTAAAACCAAGATCTCAGCATTAAAACCCATATTAATTAAGCACCAATTGCACAACCTAATCAAATCTGATTAGTTCTCCAAAAGTTCCTTAATCATAGTTTAATAAATCCTACAATCGTCAAGATTCATTAACTTAGATTAACCTTAACAAACAACATGCAATCGCTATATCATTAATTAAGGGGGGAATAGTTCATGCATAATCATTAAGCGCAAGACCTCAAATTAATCTTTAATCTAGCGTTACCGCATGCAAGATATTAAGAAACTATTCCTCCATGGTTGGAGGATTAAAACTCAAAGTAAATAAAGAGAAAGAAAGAGTATAAAAAGAGAAAGGAAAAGTAAATGACAATGGAAAGAATAAATGATAAGGAAAGAGTAAATGAAAATAGAAAGAAATAAAATGAAAGGTAAAAGTAAAGGAAAAGAAAATGGAAAGAATAAATAAACTCGAAGTAAGTAAAGAAGTAAATAAAGAAACGGAAAGATGTAAATGACAACGGAAGATTAAAACAAGTGAAAAGCAAGAAAGAGTAAATAAAGAGAATGAAAGATTAAATGGCAAGGAGAAATGAAACAATAGAACCTGAAATTAATTCGGCAGAACTTCGTTACAAAGCTTGAAAGATCACAAGCACTCTAACATAAGCCTAAGTGCTTGAAATAAAATGTAAAAAGTGAAGAAGTATGAAGGGAAAAGAAGGGTTTTTCGGCCTAGGAGACCTTGGGGGAGGGGTGGAAGGGATGGAAGAAGAGATGCCCCAAATGAATGCCTTGGCCACCTATTTATAGGCCAAGGCTCGGCAGGACCGCTCAGCGGTTTAGTACCACCGCTGAGCGGTGGAGTCAATCTTGGCGGCTACGCGGTTTTGAGCTGGCGCCAGGCTGGCGGCTGTTTCTAGAATTCTGGCCGCTCAGCGGATTAGTAATCCCGCTCAGCGGACTGACTTGCACAACAGTCAGTAAAACTGCAATATCTTCAGATATAGACCTCTGATTGAGGTTATTCAAATTTCCACTTAAAGCTAAGAGATAGAGCTACAACTTTGTAGTTGACATCAAATCGAGATTCAATCTCTATCATGGCTCAAAATCAATGGCAAAGTCAGTGTTAAAAATCCTCATCTCATCTTTTAACCAAATCTTTTTGGATTTGAATTTGATCTTGCATTCATTGGTCCAAATCTTCTCTTCACATCTTCAATGATCCTCTTGAACCTTCATTTCCTGTAATTAAAATAGAAAACTACAAAAGAAATCTACACATTAAATTCTAAGATAAAAACAATGCTTGAACTGTCCGTTTTCTCAATTTCTCACAAAAGAGGATAATGTGCAAAAACATATTGAATAAGTGTTGAACCCTACACATTTAAGCATGAATTGCTCATTTATAGAGTATTAAAATGAGGTATAAAATCCACTTATCAAACTACCCCACACTTGAACAATTGCATGTCCTCATGCAAGAAACTTAAGAACTTAAGTAGGTTCAAAGTGAAAACAAAGATGACGGAAAATCTTTTTGGTGCGGCGACACTCTTTACATCCCCCTACAAAGCTACGAAACTCAGGGAGGCACTTAATCCGACTCACTAATTACCAGACAACTGTGCAAAATGCATAACAATTCAGAAATTAGAGTGCATTTAGACAAGAGATGATATCATTGTGCAATTAAACTAGTTTCTTGGCATATCAATCATGAACAAAGAATAAGTCAAGGCATGTTAAAATCAATTGAGCCTCACAGGATAGTGTGTGTCACTCATCACTCAAAGTGTATAGGTTTATTTAATGCTCTCTCAAACACTGCACTAGAGTCGCCTCCATAGGCTTGACTTTCTTCTAAGCATCATGAATCACCAAATATATATAACATGCATCAAGAGGTCTTTTAAAGGTTGTAATGAGGCCAAGGTCAAGGTGGGATAGCATATGGCCAGTAGGTTAAAGCCTAAGACTTAGTAGAAATTATGGCATATGTGCTTATCCAATAGTGCAAGGACCTTGATCTTTATTAGCTTCTCTTGCCACTGCTTACTCATAGCTTAGGGGAGCATTTTTGTTTTTT
>QANU01051546.1:0-64885 GCA_003254905.1 Nissolia schottii
ATAAGAAAATAATATATGCACAAGCAAAAGCTCCGTTGACTTAGAATCTCCACATAAACACAGGGAATGGCCATGGGAAAATGGTACCTAGACAACCTTCTAAAGCTGTCTTGAAGACATCCAGAGCAAAGCTTCCAAGGCTACTTTAACTAAAAATCCAGTTTTCTTCTGGCAACTTTATCAACTAATTTAGCTAATGATGCTTAACAAATAATTATAATTTCAAGATACTTAATAAAACAGAAAAAAGACAATTGTAAGTATTAGCATACCTTGACTCTTTTTATCATCTGCGGTCAACATCAATATGGTGTTCATCAACAATATACTCTACCATATTGACTGACATTGGTTCGTGACCTACAAAATAGAAAATATCACACATGTGACATGTCTAATGAACAATGATCATGAAAAAAAATTAAGAAAAAACCAAATAAAACATTTTTTTCAGGCTTTTAGAAACACAAGAAAAACCTCTATCTAAAGCATATATAAAGATGAGGAAAATGAGAGCACCAATGAGATCCATTGTTAACTTGGGGAAGAAATTCACGTTCAAATCAGTGACTGAATGGCCTGTGCCCCACATCATGCAGAAGTCCTACAAACAAGGACGACAAGATCAGTAAAAACGATATGTGGAGTTAAAATCACAAGCAGTTCAAAGAACCCATGATTATACCTGCTAGTTTCACTGTTTGAATATCAAATCGATCAATACCTAGCTCCATGCCCTGCAAGGATCACAATACACATGCCTATACGAGCATACTCTCAAAAAGACTTTATTGTTCCTTTATCAGGGTAAATAAAATTTATACTTGAAAACTTTTAAGCTTTTCAACTGATTGACCAGCAAGCCAATACACGCCAAGAGAATGCTCAAATCTGGAATGGACAGCACCTGGATAAACCATGTCTGTCAAACCTGAAACATAAAATAAATTGATCAATTGGAGAGATTATACATAATGAAAATTGAAAAAGGTGATATCAAACCATGTGTGCGCTATGGCATACAAGTGTTTAAGACAGTTTTAAATATTAGCATTTACACCAACAGACCTCCTTTTAAAGGTAACATGAAAATGACAGAAACTACATTGCAACTAAAACTAGTCTCTTAGGAGAGACCTGATATATATATTCCATGGTAAAACAGAAGCGGTTTTTCATCCTTTTCTTACTGATGGAGATATATTAATCAAACAGGGGACCTTCTTGTGTTAGTTGTATATCATGACATAAATGCATAAAAAATTATTTCATTTAAGCTTTCATAAAACTATCTCTGTAACATAATAGTGACAAGCCAAAGCAGTGAAATTATTGCTGCACGTTATTCTATAGAGTGTTCTTTCACACCTATCTTTTATGGGGGGAAACAGAGAGAAAAAGGGAAAGGTGAGTTTCTCTTTGAAGTGTAAAAGAAAAGTGTATATAAAAGTAAAAACAAGTGTACTAGTAATATTTTTGAAATCAGAAACATCCTTTATTCATAGTTCGTGGCACTTTTGACAAACTATAAATTGTACCCTATATTAATAGTTACTAACAATAAACGTAATTTTGCATCAAAACAAACAGCAACCAAGTATTTCCACACTAGGTGGGTAAATGTTATTCTCAAAACTAATAGAGACAATTTCACATCATGTGTCGAAATTTGCATAACGCTAAACTTGTTGCACAGCAAGCACACTTGCACCAAATTGTAAAGCTATACTCTTGATCTTAGTGCCATGTCAATATCAAAGCTAAGCTATAATACAAGTATAAATAAAGCTTCCAAAAATGATTTCAAAATCACCACACTCTTACAAACTCTTAAAACCTGTTTCACACTTTTACTCTTTCCACAAGCAAAACTCAGTACAAATAAGGCAGGATTGCAATGCATATATATGAACTATCTTAATGAAAAGTAAGTATTGATGATCATTAAAAATACTTTCGAAATAAAACAGCACAAAGATCAACATTTCCATGCAATGCTCCAATTGGTAAATTAATAGAGAAAGCATACTATGTGGTAGTTATTAGTCTATTATTATTTCTTTAATGGAACATATAATATATGCTACTATGTAGTAGTTATTAGTCTCTTATTTACTCTATTGCCTGATTTCAAAGGGCTCGACACAAACAGGTTTACGATTATATTGAAACAAAAGGGCAACATGCATCAAATATATGCCCAGCCCACTCTATCCTAAGTTCCACATCTTCAACTCTCCCCCTTCCAAATATATTCCCTCTATTGCTTCCATGTATGGAATTCAGCATCCTAATTTGCATTGTGACATAGTGGAGAATTTATAGCTGTTCAAACATTAATTTACCGGAGATTTTTTTTTTTTTAAAAAAAAGGGAAATATTGAAGGAAAAACAAAAATGAGAAATTACGGAATCGAGGTAAATGTTTTCTGCTACAGCCATATTGACATTCCTCTGGTTCCTTGTTTTGTAGCCTGGAGGAAAGCCATGTTTCCAGAAACATTCTTCAGCCGTGCGACTGCCACAATGAGTGCATCGGCTCCTTGTTGTGTTTGACTTCTAATTTGTGGAAGCTCTTGCTTGTGTGTTGATAGGTCTTGTTTGTGTATGATTTCTATCTTGCTGAACCTTCTTTGGATCATTTGCAGAGAAATTCACCACTCCTCTGTTTGAATCACTACATTCTGCCAAGAATTGCCTTTCTTGCTGAATTATGATTCCAAAAACTTTGTTGAGGGATGGTAAATTGGACATCAGCATAATTTGGGCCTTCAAGAACCTAGCTACTTGTAAGGTGTTTCTTTGAACTTTTACTTGTTGCAAAGCATTGCATAGACAATTTTCATTACAGGTACAATTAGGAACATGCATTAAGACATCAAAATCATCTAGCAATATCTTCAATCCTGTAAAGTAATTTGTGACAGATTTATCACCTTGTTTGTAGGCAAAAATTTCTTCTTGGAGATCGGAGATGGGAAACATGTCGGCATGAGAAAAACGCTCCTGAAGTTCAGTCCAAATAGCTTGCACGCTATCAATCCAAAGATCAGACAATCCAAGCCAGCACCAGGGTGGTTCTTGAATTTCGCCATTGATATAGCCAAGCTTGTTCTTGGTTAGAAGACTCATGCCCATACTTCGCTGCCATGAGTGGAAATGGGTCTCTGATAGTGGAACTGAAACCAGAACCAGAAAGGGAGACTCATTTGGATGCGATCTTGCATATCGGCCAATGTGAGCGGTGCAGCACCTTGCATTCCAGCGGCGTGGGAATCGTGGTGGAAGTGCCCGCCATTGAGCAAGAAAAGGAATTTAGGGAAAGTGGCGAATGATACCGTAACAATGTAAAGCAAAGAATGTTTATTGAATCGGTAGGGAAAGAATACATGAGTTAAGGCTTATATAGAGAATGAAATGAAAAACAGAATAGGCTAGCTGGCAAACCCCGAAGAAGAGGACTTTTAAGTTATAGCTCCATTTCAAAAATATTTTATATATTAACTTTTGAATCTTTAAATCATGATTTAGGCAAAAGTTATATATAAAAGTTAAACTTTTACTTACTATTTTTTCTCCTTTTTACTAAAAAAAAAAAAATCAAATCAATACTTTTTTTCTTAAATATCTTTACTAATTGTGGGTCCTATGATGTGTGTGAGATGTATGACATGGTGTTTACACCTACAAATAGCATTTTTGTTATCTGAATGTATGTTTGCTACATTGTATCAAGCCTTGTAAGATAAATTGCTATCTATACATTTAAATAAAGGGAATTCTCCATTTTTATGTCTAATTTTTTCCACAATTTTACCCTTATCTACTATCCCACATTTTCACTAAGTACTTATTTAACCCACATCATAATTAGTCCCTTTTTTATATTCATTTTCTACTTTTACTGTTTTTAAAAAGGTGGATTCTTTTATGCTCCTAGAGACACCATACCTCCCATTTTGAAAATGCAATTTAGTATCGTATCAACTTAAAAGTTATCAAATAATTATAAGAATGTTCATAATGATTCGTTAATTTGTGTTTAGTTACATAGTTTCCCCAAATTGTATTTTTGAAAATCGAATAAGTTACATGATTATTTACGGTTCTATCAATTTTGTAATTCAAATTTAGGGACTTGATTTTTGAAAATAAAAATTGGAGAAACTATGCAGCTAAACATAAATTAAGATATCATTGTGAGCATTCCTATGATTATTTGATAATTTTTAAGTTAATATAATTCTAAGTTGTATTTTTTAGGATAAGAGGGTTTGGTGCCCCTAGGGACACCAAAGGATCCACCTTTTGACATGACTAACAAAGTATTACATCAACACTGTCACGTGAATAAATAAACAATATGACCCATAACCCGACCCATGACCAACAATTTGACCTAATTTTGAGTGGTGTATGAGTCATGATTTTGAAGCAAATTTGAGTTAAATAGCGAGTTATGAGCCAAGTTATGGGCCAAGAAGAAGAAGAAGAAGAAGAACAACAACAACAACAACAAGATTTTGACTCGGACCTAAATTCTGAAAATGACGTTGGTAGTGTCTATTATTCATCGTCAAACTAGCTGCGATTTCTATTTATTTAAACAATTTAAATATTATATTTCTTTTGTTATACAAGAATTTATTGCCTTATGGTTTATAAATTAATTAAATAAAATATAAATTTTATATATTTATGAATAATAGCGTATAAATAATAAAATGAAATTAAAATTATTTCATAATATAATTAATTATTAAAATTTTATTAAAATATATAATAATTATTTTCAATGAATAATTATAACCCTAAATTTTTTAAACAATTAATTTTACTATTATCGTCGGAACTTAACCGACGGAACAATATTAAAATAATGCTATATGCACTGTCGGTTACATACGCCGGTAATTAATGAATAAAATATTATTATAATTATCGTCCTATATTACCAGCGATAACACTTTCAATTAGTTACGAAGTTAGCGTCTGTAAAGACTAACGGTAACAGATGAAATAAAATATTATTATATTTACCGTCGTAGATAACCGACGGTGATAGACTAAAGTTGGAACGAAATTAGCGTCGATTAATGTCAACAGTAATCAGCGAATAAAATATTATTATATTTACCGTCATAGATAACTGACGGTAATAGGCTAAAGTTGGTAGGAAACTAACGTCGATTAATGCCAACGGTAATCAACAAATAAAATTTTATTATATTTACCATCGTTATGTTACCGACAGTAATACGGTTCAGGTTTGGTCACAGTTGAACTGGTTACCGGCGGTTTTATCCGCGGAAATTAGCGTCGTACTTGCATAACCGACGGCAAGTTGATTACCATCGACCACTTAACCGTTGGCTCGATGACCGATGGTAAGGCCGTTTATCGACGGTAACCACCTAAATTACCGATGGTAATGTCGACAGTAATAGTCATTTTCCTAGTAGTGAACGACTACTCCTAGGAAAGCAGGGAAATGAAATGAAAAAGAAAAGTAATGGCATACGCTGAGCTACCGTAGGACTGTTGACTGCCGGCTGGGGGACGTACTTGAGTCGATAGGATTGTCAGGAAACCACCACGAGTTTAGCCCAGGAGCCTTGTATTTATAGTTTTTCAAGGCTCGCCTCTTCCGATAACTGTTATTTCCCCAGCCGTCGACGGTTACCACTTTCGATCGTCGTGGCCCGCACAATGCGGACTGGTTACGCTTGCGTGTGTGGCACTTCATGCAGTGGTTATCTTCATCATGCTCCTTAGCAGTTGTGCCACCTTCTGAATGTGGTAAGTTATTTTCCTCTAGTGGCCACGTCAGATTGGAGGTCATTGATCGTGCTCAAACTTGTTAACCATTCCCTCCATAGAACTGACTTAATACCATGATTTTCTGTCAAGTCTCAAATTCTGTCTTAAGATTAGCCCAACACGAAGCTACTACCATGAAGCGACAGTGACAATTCTTAGATGAATTGCCATCTTTGCGACAATTTTTACTCTGGTCGTCGAACCATCGTGTCGACACCTTAGCTAATTAGTGGTACTCAAGTCACTAAGATTTTTTCCATTTTGATTTTCTAGTTGCGACGAGTGCTTCCTCGTGACAACTCTCTTAGCTATCCTTTAACAACTTCTATCGTCGAATAGCAATGATCATGACAATCCTTCTGTCGCAACCCCTTTTCTAGCAAGCGTTGGCGATTATCTCTACTGCCCTTGGTTGCTCACCTTCGCGTCGCCAATTTTCCTGCCATCTGCATCGCCAACATTTATTTCGATGCGAACTCTTAGTTATAATTCGCTTCTCACTATGCTGCTAATTTTGGCGACCTAAAAAGTATTGTAATATATTATATTTGACAACGATGTTTATAAATTTTTCTTTTTGCTGATTTTTTGAAAAATCTCTTGGATACCCACGGATATCCATGGGGATTTAAATCTCTTCGGGTATGGGTAATGCATATCAATGATGGATACAGATATGGGTACGGATAGTAAAATATTAAACTGGTATGGGTAGTTGGGGGCATGTATCAGTATCCATGGATACCCATTGTCATCCCTATATAGATCAATCAAATGGTTTATGCAATGGAACTAGATTGCAAATAAGAAGGTTGGGAAACCATTTGGCACTTACACATGAAAGAAAGTTGGAGCGGTAATTTTGATACCAAGAATAAACCTCATTCCAATTTTTCTGTTGAATAAAAAAAACCTAATTCTAAACAATGAAACACTTCCTTTCAAATTTCAAATTAGGAGACAATTTTCTATTATTGTTTCTTTTGTAGTGAATATCGACAAGTTACGGGGTCAAATTAACTTTGTCTATAGTAGGATATAATTTCCAAGGCTCGTGTTTACTCGTGGTTAGTTATATGTTGCTCTTTTAAGAGTAAAAAGTTGTAAAAGATTTAATATTCTTTTTGAATATCATGATGGAATAACATATAGATGCGCAATCAATGTTGCATGCAAGAAAACTTTTTAGAATGTTACTTCAAATAATCTGAATTTTTCCTTTGCTTCCTTACTTTCTTTTACCATTAAATAGTAAAATTATATTTCTTTAACAATTAAATTATTTTATATTTTTATAGGTGTATCAGATATGGTAACTGATGAATGAATNACCATACCCTCCCATTTTAAAAATGATATTTAGTATCATATCAACTTAAAAGTTGTCAAATAATTATAAGAATGTTCATAATGATTCGTTAATTTGTGTTTAGATACATAGTTTTCCCAAATTGTATTTCTGAAAATCGAATAAGTTACATTGTTATTTACGGTTCTTTTTAGTATGGCTAGGTGGATCTACTGCACATTTAGCCAGAGTTTTTTGCTACCTATATATATTTTGGTTTGCACTTTTCTAAACCAAATGCTGATGGACAATTGTATTATTGTTCTGGATTATTTTTTTTATTGTAATATTTAATATTAATATAGAAAATGCCTTTAGAAGTAAGAGATATTCCGTCAGTTCACTTGTTCTCAACAAACCCGAGCAATAAGGTCGACAATATCAATGTCACTAAGGATTGTTCTTCACAAACTTGATATTATGTCGACAATATTAGTGTCACTAAGGATTGTTCTCAACGAACCTAATAACAATGTCAAAGTCTTGACTTCTTTTGATAATGTCAAAGTTTCAACTTCATATTATTGGCTCTTTTGATATGGCCAAAGTATGGCTCTAAGTATGACTATTTTTTATAAGCGATAGGAAAAGAAGAAGTGAGGAAACAAGATTAACCGAAGAGAAAGTAAAACTATTCTTCTACAAATAATAAACGACAATCAGAAACTTGAAGAAGTTCTAGGGGCAGAATCTAAAGAAAGCGAGTTTTTAGGACGTGTACTTGTTTTTTCAAAAACTCTGGAATGTCATTGCTACGTGAGCGAGTGTTAAGAAAATTTCAAGCCTATTAATCCTTCAAACTCCTTAATCGTGGGTAAAACCTCATTTATTTATAGAATTTTACAAAGGACTAACTGCTATGACGATTTCTTGCCCTTGCGTGCCCGCGTCTCTATGGCCTTGACCAATTGGCACTTTCATTTGAATTTGAATCTTTGAATTGGTTGCGACGCTACGTTTCCAAAGTTAAACTCCGCCTTGATAGGTTGTGCTCCTCACTTGCCTTAATGTGCCTTAAATAACTCTGTACCATGATAATCTTTGGCCTAAGTCCATAATATCAAGTCTTCTTACTTCAGTATCCTTTAATTTCTCCCCTCATTCCCCTTTAGAAATGCCAAGACTCTATTTGACACTTTAAGAAAGTATTTTGAATAACAACTGAAATAACTGATGTTAAATATCCTTTATGGGGAAGCATGCTCTTGAGCTTAACTGGAATTACTGATTGGTAGGATCCTTCACGGTGTGTCGGATGGATCTCAGATTTTCACAGCCTAAATCCCCTCTTCTATATTGCAGTTACCGTTACAGCAAATTGATAGACTACCAAACCCTTAAGGTTGCTTTTAAAGAGAAGATTATGGTTCAATAGTAATTACACAAATTAATATAACACCCATTTGATATTCCCTTATCTTATCATATCTTATGTTGAATAAGTGAACACCCCATATAGGTGGACCACCGCATTCCAACATCTCCCACTAAAACATAATGGGAATGCTCATTTTACCTTTAAGCCAAGAAACACATTCTCATTAAAAAATTCAATCGTTCATACAAAGAAAGTAGGTCGTGCGACCAGCCTACTATGAGCTTTGATGTTATACACCTATTAGGGATATATAGCCTCTCATCGACAAAAAAAACTTACAAGTAGATCAAAAAGTATGCAAGTACCCTAGGTCATTCAAATGTCATTAAGATATCTTCACAAGATCTCAATTATCATTATATCTTATATTCATAATCATGACTTACATGTCATAACTGGTATATCGGTGAATATAGACTAATGAAATTCTGTAAATGATCTTCCTCTTCTTATGATCCTTTTAACGTCAACTCAATTCGTTTTTCTAAACATGTCCCTCTAGACTAAATCTATGCACATGATTCTTTGGCAACAAACTAAGATAGCAAACATCCAGTTGAGTCTCAAGTACCTGATCGGAGTTTGAGGGTACACTAGTAAAGCCACAAAGCCTCTGGGTCTCAAACAACATAAGTTGATATCACATTTATGTTAACTGAAAA
Organism: Nissolia schottii; assembly: GCA_003254905.1. NCBI lineage: Eukaryota > Viridiplantae > Streptophyta > Magnoliopsida > Fabales > Fabaceae > Nissolia > Nissolia schottii. The sequence goes on from QANU01051546.1 coordinate 9,209, forward strand.
TGGTCAACAATTGCATGCATGGTATGAAACATGTGCTACAACACTTACGCCTTTTCCCTTGGAGTGTATGTCTTTTCTCATAAAAAATATTGTACAAATAACATTTAGACACCATGAGCGTCCAAACTTGAGTTGCTTGATTTATCAAACATCTTGAACTCACATCTAGCCTCTGAAATAGACTTGGTGAACTTTTTCACCACAACAACTATAATGACCTTTTTCACCATAACTTATTTAGGTGATGCTCGTGATTTTAAGTATTCATGCTCTCAAGTTATCCTTTTGATAATTATCTTAAAATCTTGTCTCATCTCTATCATCACTAAGACAATAAGGTGGTTACCTGTGTAAGAAGACTAATCTTCTGTCTACTCGACATACTTTTCTAGATATGTCCCTCTGGACCGAACCTATGAACATGGTTCTTTGGCAACAAACTAAGATAGCAAACATTAAGCTGAGTCTCAAGTACTTGATCGGACCCTGAGGGTACACTAGTAAAGCCACAAAGGCTCTAAGTCTCAAACAACATAAGTTGAGATCACATTTATGTTAATCGAAATGGTCAACAATTGCATGCATAGTATGAAACATGTGCTACAAATAACATTTAGACACCATGACTGTTCAAACTTGAGTTCCTTGATCTACCAAACATCTTGAACTCACATCTAGCCTCTGAAATAGACTTGGTGAACTTTTTCACCACAACGACTATAATGACCATTTTACCATTACTTATTTAGGTGATGCTCGTGATTTTAAGTATTCATGCTCTCAAGTTATCCTTTTGATAATTATCTTAAAATCTTGTCTCATNTCTGCATCGCTATCTGTACTTTAGTGTTTTGGATTGGAGACATCTTCGTCACATACTCACTTCCTGTGATGCTCAGTACTATGGTACTTGTTGGTATCTTCGGTATTTATTTTTTGTGTGTGTCATCTTCTGGATATTTATGTTCTTGAAGGTTCCAAAAACAAAGGGCATGTCCCTCGAACTCATCACCGAATTCTTTGCTGCTTGAAACAGACTACTTCTGTCAAAAATGAGTAACATTGTTCTTTATATACATTTGCTATGTTGGTTGCTCAATACACCGCCTCTCTCTTGTGGTGATAGATTTTACTTGTCATTAAGTTTATGTGGAGGATAATATGTTCTTGTTCAAACATATGTATTATCTATGAATTGAACTTAGAACTCATATATTTCATCTTTATTAGTGCTTTGTTATGGAGTTGAAAGTATTTATGAATTTCAAGTTTTATTAAATATATTTTTGTAGCATAATAATTTTTTAAAATATTTTTTAATATTTTTTTAATAATAGGTAAACTCGTACGAGTTTACGATCCGAGTTTACGGAGGCTCCACGAGTTTACTTAAACTCGCGAGTTTGATAACCATGGTCATGATAGTTGGGGATACACTATCCGAGTCCAAAGATTCTTGATAGTTAGTCCTAATCTACATTATACATGACACCAGGCATCACGATAATTCTACGTTAATCGATTAACCCGTTCTTGTAAAGGGGGAAGATGAGACCTCATTCTACAATGTTAATCGATGTAGGACTAATTCCCGCACTCGTCTCGCGCGAGATGAACCCTTGTGAAAATCATCTTGCGCGAGATGAGCTCTAGAAACGATATTCGCCTTCCCTATCTAATGTTGTTAGATCGCCAAAATTCGTGATATAGTGAGAAGCAAATTTTGACTAAGAGTTCGTGTCGAAATGAATGTTGGCGACGCAGATGGCATGAATATTGGCGACGTGAAGGTTAGCAACCATGAGCAATAGAAATAGTTGCGAAGGCAATAGATATTCGGCAACAAAAGTTACCAAATAATAGCTATTAAAATGGTTGCAAGGGAGTCCTCGTCGCGACTAAAAAATCAAGAAATGAAGAAAACCAAAGTGATTGAAGTATCACCAATTAACTAAGGTGTCGACACTATAGTTCGATGACCAAGGCAGAAACTGTCGCAAAGATGGCAATTTATCTAAGAATTATCACGATCGCTTCATAGTAGTAGCCTCGTGTTGGGCTAATGTTGCGACAGAATTTGAAAGTTAGCAGAAAATTGTGGTATCAAGCCAGTTCTATGGAGGGAACAGTTAGCAAGTTTGAACACGATCAATAACCTCCAATCTGACGTAGCCACTGCGGGAAAATAACTTCCCACGTTCAAAAGGTGGCACAACTGCTAAAAAGCACGATGAAGACAACTGTTGCATATCGTGTCATGCATACAAGCGCAACCGGTCCACATTATGCGGATCACAACGGTCGAAAGTGGTAACCGTCGACAGCTGGGGGAAGAACGGTTATCAGAAAAGGAGAGCCCTGAAACTCTATAAATACAGGCCTCCTGTGCTAAATTTGAGGTGGTTTCCTGACAATCCTATCTACTTAAGTAAGTCTCCCAGCTGGCAGTGAGCAGTCCTACGGTAGCTAAGCGTACGCCACCACCTTTTCTTTTTCATTTCATTTCCCTGCTTTCCTAGGAGTAGTCGTAATTATAGCAATCTCTTCAACCTTGACACCACTTTTCCCCCCTTTCTTCACTGTAACTTGCACTCAATCCTTCGCTCTAGCAAGGATAACTTTGTAATCAAAGTCACCCCGGTGACCAGTATTGAATATATTTACATTTCTAGTCCCCGCCCTCCACTTCTCTCTTACTCTCACAATTCACGCCCCTGTTCTTCACCTGAGAATGCCTCAATCGCTTGTCCCCGTTAAACATTCTTTTGTGTAAGTGCTGAAAGGTTCCTCAAAATTATTTCGCGTGAAATAGACGTCTCGCGCGAGATGAGCTCCATGTCTCGTGCGAGACGTGCCTTTTCTCTCTCTTTTTTTTCTAAGGGTCGTCACACAAAATTAGCTTAAGAAAATGGATGGCATTACATCAAGCTGCTAGAATAAGTAAAATAAGTAAAAGAAATGTGGCTCTGAGGAGTGAGTACAAAAAACCGCACCAATAAACAAAATGATATCAATTTGAGTAGGGGGCATGTTTCCTTTAGATATCAATTTGAGCTTAATTTGGGTATAATTTTGCAAACTTGTGCGACCCATGTCCTTATTACTACATTAAGGCTATACTCCATTGCTGAAAATGTTGAGCTTGACATCCTAATTTCTAAAATTCCATCATAATCATACCAAAATCTCATAAAAAAAATAATTTTGTATAACTAAAAAAAGAAAAGAAAAAAAAACCCTTCCCCACAACAAAATAATCAAAGCAACAAATTGAAGCAAGAAACAACATAATCTAAATAGTTAATATCCAAACTCAACTAAATAGAACTTAAAAGCATTCAATAAGAGAGATATAAAATAGAAAGAGATGTTATTTGGCCATTCAACCGCATAGAAGAAGAAGAAGAATAATAATAATGTTATATGAATCGCTTAACTTTCATATACTATGAGTCCCAAGTTCTCCTACTTCCCAATTCTTTCGATTTATAGTTGATCTTATTTTTGCAAAAGAATCATCTTCTTAGTATGTAAGAACAGATATAGGGACTTGTCAGAAATAGCAAAATTTGGAATAAGATAAAGAGTTGGTAGCTGAAAAAATAAAAAATAAACAAAAAAAAATCAAAAGAAGAAAAGATGAAAAAAGTATAAAGAGAGGTTGTTGTTAGAATTTTATGTATATGGGCTACTATTGATTAATGAATTTTTTATTTTATAAAATAGGTTGAATTGATAGCCTGATTTACCACTATGTGTTATTGGGTTAAGACCCAATAATAAATGCATTGGTATGTGGTGTAGAGACTCAATATTATTAAATCCCCACTCTTAAAAACTCTGGACGGTTACTGTTCCATTGATGTAGACTTTGATAGGGGATGGAAAAAAAGTGGGTCCTCCTGTACAAATGCTCGTCGCTATTATACATCAATAAGGTACGCATTGTATTTCATCTAAATTCTTATTTGTGTTGGTGTTCTAATGCTTAGTATAGATCCAACTAAATCATACATGTGGTATTAGAGCCGGTTATACTTGAATTAGAATAAAAAACTTTAAATCGACAACTTCTTTCTTATTGATTTAAAAATTAGGAATGAAGGAATTGCAATATTTCGATCAATCAAATTATAGGAATATGAATTTTTGATCTAATCAAAATTCATGCTTTGTCTTTGGCTTGAAAGCTCTCCCATTATGGCTTTGTCTTGGGTAATGTTTTCAATTTATTTAAATTTACTAATGAGGGTTTGCTAAATTTCTTGTATCATATCAATTCAATGCATCGCTAGGTATAACGGTGTTGATGCCGTTGCCTCGGAGGGATATCATTCTTCGAGCTATGTCTTTGCGAAGACACAGAGCCAGAATTGCTGCTGCGATGAAGCTCGATGGCCACAGCAGGTGCTTGACGAAAGTTATTTGTGCCCGTGTCACCGAGAGAAGGCAGGAAAAAGAGCCACCGCAGTTGTCCTGTGTTATACCAAAACATAAGGAATTTATAAAGGCACAGGGGTCCATTTGTAAGGGTATTTAAGTACGAGTCCTGCTACACGTACACCAAAAAAATATACACCATACATATGCCCTATACTTATATACATAAAGTTTGTGTTTTAATGCTTGTAATGTTTGTGCACTTAATTAAGTATAATTGAGAATATTATCTATAAGTTTGTAATGGTTGTGCATTCATGAGAATAAAGTTTATACATTATTAATGGTGTATGTATAAGTGTATAAAATTGGGTGTACATGTAGCATTTTTGTTTAGTACAATCAAGAGCATTTAAACCTAAAATTAAGTTCTAGCAACCTTATTGACGAAGAATACAAGCAGTCGACCCTATGGAATGAAGGTCTTGATTAGTACGAGTGGCAATCGAGGGATTTTGATAGGGCAAGAAGGCGATTGATAAAGAGACTATGAGTGACCTCATTAGGGATGAAGAAGTGAGTTTTTCAAAGAGTAAGTGGTGAAGAGGCGACCAAATTGCAAACTTGGAAATTTTTAGATAAGCAGAATTGAGATATCAATGATGAGGACGACAAACAGTTCAGAGAGGGAAAGTAATTGTTGACGCCTTGTTTTGAATTGAAAATTTAAAATAAATAGAAGTTATTTAGAGCCAAAAGCAAGGAGGTTAATCAGAATGGAGTTGCTTGGCGGTTTTAAGAAGAATCACCCAGCAACATAGGGCGGAAATCATGGGCCTCAACCACACCGAGCACACGTTGCGAGCATGCACCAAGACCATTATTTCTATAAATCAGCAAACCTAGTGTAGCATAATATTCTGGAATACTCAAATTTTGCTTTTCTTCCAGCAAATAATGGTCAGTGCATGGAAGAAAGATGTATTTTGATCCTACAGTTTAACCCAAATCTCATGGGATTTCTAGCACCAAATCATCTCTTCCTCGCAAGAGAGTTCAGGTATATTCATATGGCAGCCTTCTTTTTAGCCGTCGAAGTGCATGACAATCCACCACGAGTCCTCCCCTCTAACAACTACTTCCCTTTGAAAACATTCCCGAACACTTGTGTATTAAAATTTAATGAATCATTTTTAACAGATAAGATCTTATCATGAACTGCATGTAAGTCTCTTCTCCAAGTTGCGCAAACAATGTCATGATAGGCTGAATGGCAAATCCAAGCGGCTTCAAAACGAAAAGGCTTCCACCCGTTAGCTAGCTACGTGGCTCCTGGGTCAAGAGAAACAGTCTCCTGCTGAATCTCCTTAATTAGCATTAGCATTATCCTTTCCATCAAGAGGCACCTGTGTAGCAACTTCAATTACTGGGGATGGATGACATTGGAGAAGGTGTTTCAACTCTTCCTCTCCTTCGTTGTAGCTTTAGCCAAGTAAACCTCCAGCACATACTCTAGCAAAACTGCCCCAATCTCTGGACATCATGGAAATATCAAACTTATTGATAGGCTTCCACACCCCTGAAGCAATGATGTGGAGCATGATTTCATGATAAAACACTGGATTCAATCCTGTAAATTGGATCCATATTATAGTACGTCCAAAGCAAGGGTCACATGGATCAAATGCCAATGACCATCTCTTAACCGCAATATAATTTTCTTGTATAAAGCACCAGAGTTTAAGTGATCACTAGAAATGATCTAGTCGATCGGTGGTAAGAATTGTGAATATTGTGCATGAAGTTAGGTGTTCAAACTTCAGTATTTTTGATGTAAACAAAAAACACGAGGGTTTTGGTGGATCTCATTGTCTGTGATGTAAAAAATACTAGTAACATTTTAAATTTTAAACATAAAAAAAATGTTTATCATTCTTCTATAGAAAATAAAGCTAATGCTTAAGTATGAGGGTAATTATGTGGCCGATGTGAGATGGTAAACTCCTAACGATGGTTCGATCCTTGCATTAGATATGAAGTAGTTTTGAAAATTTTTAACCAATATTTACCCTTTAAATTGGCATATAGTAGACAAATGAATTAATTGCTACTTTTGATGGTTGATACTATGGGAGACCAACAATATATGAAAATAAAACTCAGAGCTAAATTGGTTTATTTTTTTCATCCACAATATTCAACCTTGAGATCATGAACAAGTGTCAAAGACTGGTCACTCAAACTAAATTGCATTGCCGCAAATGATGTGACATGTCGTTTATGTTCTAGTGGGAAAAAATATTTTGTTCACTTTTTTTCTTGCCCTGTCTCTTCATCTATCTGGTTCAATAGCTTAAGATGGTGGAATTTAAAGTGGTGCCTACCGTGTGACACTGCCTATTTCTATGATGCATGGGTTGATGCTCCTTTTAGAGGTTTCTATAAGAAATTATGGATTTCTCTTTTCTCCTTTTATATGTTGTCTACTAGACTATTTGGTGAGTTAGGAATCACATGATCTTTTACAACTTTAAACCAAATTGAGAATTTAAAATTCTAAATATGCTGCGAAGACTAGGGATATTGATCAAAAGCATTGTGTGATAAATTACCATTCTCTCTCGATCTTTTTGTCTCTAATTTGGAACACATAACAACTTGGCATGAGTAAATATGTTGTGTCATTGTCTTAGGAGTTCGGTGAATCTTCTGAAGCTTTGTGAATTTTATTTTGTTTTTGTTAAAAAAAAATTCTATTTTAATAGTTAACATATTTATCTATTTTATCTTTTCTATCTTAACCGTTAAAATATTTTTTCACATTAAGTTTTATCTTAATTGACTCTTATCATTATTATATGAATCAATTGTTATCTATAACAGACCTATAAATAGGCATATAATTCTTTGTAAACGTGCACATCTAGAAATAGAACACATAAGACAATCCTTATTTTCCATGGTTTCTCTCCTCTTCTGTGCCCTAATCCTCATTCACTCATGATATTTGACATGGTATAGAGCTATGGTTCCCACCTTAAATCATTTACCCGTTTCCACTACCTCATAGCCTCTTTGTTAAGCTCTCCATGAAAAAAAATAAAATCTATTCCTATTTCACCACTTTCCGTTCTTTACATAATCTCTATCCATTGCCGTCTTCAATACACAGCCTTCTAAACCTCCATTTATTACACAACCCCTTTTGCCTTCAGCTAGTTACACCTAGCCACTTTTTACCTTCAACTAGTTTGCCCAACACAAATTGTTGCTTTCAGCTAGTTTTACCCAACGTAGATTGTTGCCTTCAATCGGTTCCATCCACCACAGATTGTTGCCTCCGCTAGTTCAGCCCAACACAGATCGTTGCATTTAACTGCCTTCATCCAGCCATTTGCCTCTACTGGTTCTGCCTAGGCCTCTACTAATTTTGTACTTTGGTTTCCAAACTCAAGATAGTTTCGTCAACACCTACTTGAGTTTGGGAGGAGGGGGTGTTAAGATATTTTTCTAAAAAACAAAAAAAAAAAGGATGGAGAAGGGAAAAAGCGTGAGTGAAAAAAATGACGGGAAGATAGAGAAAATTAATATTTGATATTAATAAATATTTAGTAGATATTATTTTAGCGTACACAAATTATTTCTCTTATAAGATACCGTAAAGTTATAAGTAATTTATTTTGTTGAAGTCGATCTTTTAGTTACAAAAAGTCATTTCATTTCAAATTGGTTATTATGACTCATAATTAGACCATAACGTTTATGTTGAAGACTTGTAAAACAAGAGAAAAAGACTATCCATCAAATTAATTAACCGTAATAAAGAGAGAATTAAACACAACAAGAAAATAACAGTATCGTGTTATAAATTGATAATAAACTAGTAAATGCGATTGGAGAGGGGGTCCTTTCATTGGGTTTGGATCCAAAGTATTCCATTATTAAACTATTAAGTCAAATCATAATTAAGGTAAAAATAGGTCATTCTATAAGGTGTGGTATGGTGTTAGTGATAGTTTATGTTGTCCTTTAATTATGTGATGTAAGTTTGATTCTCACACATGAAAATAAAAAAATATTTTGTGATCAATAATATATCATTTTATGTAAACTTGGTTATCCCAAGAAAATTAGTAGTTGCATTGAATACCCTTGATCAACCAATAAATGGAATAGGCTTATTGCTGAAGTGAAGGGTATGTAGGGTTGGAAGGAATACAATTATACAATCCACCTGCACATGTTGGCAAATTGATCATGCTCAACGGCTTTGGTTGAAATCAAGCAATGTAACCTTCGGGGTCAGCCTTCACTATTTTGACAATGAATTGGAAGGTTCTCAATTGTCCTTTACATTTTTAGTCATGCTCAATATTGCTCTTGGCAAGTCCTGAAGTCCTTAGTTAGTAGAGAACAAGCCGATGACTAAATAGGATGCGTTTGTTTTTAATTAAAATAAACTTTTTTGAGAATGTATTTCTTTTAGCCCTCACGTATCAGAATTTAGTTGTTATAATGATACCTGTGACGCTTTAATAAACTTATAATAATATTTTTTAGATTAATATATTCTCATGCTTGAAATGAATATGAAATGGTCATGTTTACGTTATTATCCTTTATTAACATTACTCTCTCATGTCAATATCACCTTTATCATGTTAATGAAAAATAAATATATAAACATGATCCTCTCATATTTATTTTAAATATATTTATTAAAATATGTTCGATTTAAATATGAAAAGATTATTATTCCTTCTTTTCATGCATATAATATCTACTATGTCAAAGATTCTAACAATACTTTTAGAGTTTAATTTTAATTTAAACTTTGAACCCATCAAATCTTATCATATTGTGTGTAATCTTGCTCAAATAATGATGATAAAACATAAAGTTGTAGTGAAAAATTATGAATAAAGTAGGAGGGAAAGCAATTTTCATTTATTCGATATTAAATAATAATAATAACGGGAGGGGGTTTATGAAGGGTTTCCAACCCGGAATTTCCATTTCATTTCATCCATAATCTCACACTTTGGGCGAAGTTTCCTTCTCCAACCAACCAAAAATAGCACTGCACGAAACACTTCATTCAACACTCATTCCATTATTATCTATCTACCACACGCAACACACTCTCTCTTATAACATGCTCTCACTCTCTCTACTCTTATTACACACTCACTCATGACTTCCAAAACGCACCGTTTCGTAAGCTGTCACCGCCACCCAACCAAACCCGTCACCGGCTTCTGCGCCTCTTGCCTCCGCGAACGCCTCGCCGGCATCGAACCCTCCTCCGACGAACTCCCCGCCGGAGAAGACTGCCACCCCATACCGGAACTCCGCCGCACCAAATCTTGCTCCGGAACCGACCCTCACGCCTCCTCCTCCTCCTCCGCCGCCGTCCCCGAACCTCGACGGCGGTCCTGCGAGGTCCGCGCTCCGGCGGGGCGGAGCACGCTCTCGGACCTCTTCGACATCGACGACGGCGAGAAGCGTCCAATTCGGAAGCTCGACGCCGATTCGGGAGTCTCGCGATTCGAGATAACCGAGGAGCGTGAGAACGATGGCAATGGCGCGATTAGGGTTTGTGGCGGTGGCTTTTCCGCAGACGAAGATGACGAAGAGACGAAGACGATGAAAGAGTTCATAGATCTCGAATTTCGGAGAAGAAAGAACGGCGGGAGAGATTTCAGAGACATTGCTGGTAGTTTCTGCAAGAGATTGAGGAAATGGAAGCGGAAACAAAAGTCGAACAAGAACCATGCCGCCGTTGGTGGCGCCGGCGGTGGCGGTTACGGCTACGGCGGAGGTAATGTTAGCAGCGGAGTTGGTTTGATGAGCGTGGGGGTTGAGAAGAATGGGATGAGAGGGTTAAGGGAGACGCAATCGGAGGTTGGGGAATATGGCTTTTTGGGGAGAAGGTCGTGTGACACTGATCCGAGGTTGTCTGTGGATGCCGGTAGAATGTCGCTGGACGGCGCGAGGCTGTCGTTGGATGCTGCTCGGGCTTCCTGGGATGGTTATTTGATCGGGAAAGCGTGCCCAAAGTTCTCCCCAATGGTTCATGTTAATGGGGTTCTTGATGAGAGGGTTTTGGAGGAAGAAGAGCTTAATTTGGAAAGTGGTGGAGAGAAATGTCCTGGTGGATCATCCCAGACCAAAGATTACTATTCCGATTTGCAGCGGAGGAGGAGGAGTTTCGACAGATCAAGCTCTCGTAGGAAGCCATCCATGGCTGATGATGATGAGTTAAGAGTGCCGTCCAATGCCAAGGTTTCCCCTGCCACCACTGAGTTGTTCTACGGGGCGAAGGTGCTGATCACTGAGAAAGATTTTAGGGATGCGAATTTGAAATCTTCAAACGATGCTCAGTCTGGTTTTGTAGTGGGGTCTGCCTCTAAGGATGTTTGTGATGCTGCAACTGAGGTTCATCAAAAGGGGTTGAAGAAGTTCCACAAGTTGGTCAAGTTGTGGAATAAGTTGGGTTTGGCACAGAGGAGAAGGGAAGAAAAGATGGTACAAGAAGAGTGTGGTGCTGGAGATGGGGTTAATAAGCCGATTGCAGAGTCTTGGCAGAAGCTGAGGAGGGTGGTTAATGGACACGCGAGCGAGTCCGTTAGCCAGAAACTTATTCGAAGCTATAGTGTTAGCTGTAGAAATCCTTGTAGAATGGCTGGTTTAGTCAATGGCTTTGGGGGCCCTGAGACTAATGGTAGTGTCCGAAATGGAAGACAAGAGTTTACGCTTCAAAGGAACCGCAGCATTAGTTATTCGCCAAGTAACGTCGATAATGGCTTGTTAAGGTTCTATTTGACTCCATTGAAGAACCATAGGCGAAGCAGGTCTGGAAAGAGTAGCTTAAAGGATTAGAATGCAACAACCAGAAGTGTCTTGTAAAGCTGTAACTGTTGAAAGTATATCTGGTTGTAAAAACATATTATTATATAATTTATTGTTTTCCACGAGATAAAGTTCATCACATTGTTAGATTCTTGTTGCTATTTCTCTAGTGATGTTGGTAGTGGTATAAGATATTCTTTCCATGTGTTATTGGCATAGTGAATTTCTGATTGCAACACTTCTAGGATTAAAATCACCTACAAGACTAGAACTCTTGATTTTGCTAGAATTTACTGCAAGGAACATTTTAATCTGGGGGACAAGAAGATGTTGATTAAGTTCTCAAATTCTGTTCACACTGCCCAGACCCCAGAGTTAGCTCTACCTTCCAATTTCTCTTTCAGCTATGCTATCGTTGTAGATGCATGAACTAAAGCTAATTGTAAGTTTTCCTCAATTATTCTGATTGTAAATTTTTTTTAATACATAACTTTTCCTTTTGTCTTAAATTTAAAGTTCTCTACTTTCTGATATTGATGCTGTTATTCCCGTTATGTAGTCTTAAAATTAGGAAAAATAAGTTGTGGGCAGGCCAATGAGGTATAACCATGAGATTATCGGATTAGCTACTTGGTTGGTAGAGGAACAATGTTGTAGGACTGGATTGTAAAGTAATTTCAATTGGAATTACGCGAATCAGAAACAGGGTTTTGTATAGTCTTTGCACTAGCCCATTATATTTGTAATCTTAGGGTCAAGATGTGTCAAAAAGCATCTTACAACCACAAGATTTCATGTGATAAAAAGTTTCATCAATAATTCTTTGAGTTATTTAGGTTTACTATCGATAGCTCCAAAAGGACCATATTCCATTTCTTGGTTACAGAATTTTAATGTCAAGAAGCATTGACATCTAGGTATCTACTCCATCCATTGGCTACTGGTGAGGTACTTGCTTAATACAACAACAACCAAGTCTTATCTCACTAATCTCACTCGGTGAATTCATCTACATTGATTAGACCAGACCATAGTGTTTTTTGTACTTGCTTAATAGTAGACTATTATTACACTGCCTAGGAAATGTGGGGCTTTCAGGCATTTGTAGGAGGGGAAGATTGATTTATGAATTTTAAGCTTGTCTATCTTGCCTAGTGCAGCAAGAGATTGAAAAAAAAAATCCAATTTGCAGTCGTTGACAGTTCCTGTTAAGTGCGTTGTCAGTTATTAGGAGAACAACATGGGAATACATAGAACTACAGTTCCAGTTATATGTATTGTTTTATCATCTTTTGTATTGCTTTTTCCAACCTAAGATGTAAGATGTTTCCTGCTTGCTGTTGATACCTTGTTCTCTTTTCATTGTATTATAGCACTTCTCTTGACTTTAATGTTGAAATATTGGTGAGTTAGTCTTTCCATTCACCACATTACTCATCTGATTGTCTTGAAATTGGGGGTGGCAGGCTGAGAATCTAATTTACCTCCATTGGAATGATGAAGAGATAGAGGGTGATGTTAATCATAGGATCCAAGCTGGGTGGATGAAATGGAGGAGTGCCTCGGGAATTTTGTGTGATCGAAAAGTATCACTCAAGCTTAAGGGAAAATTTTACCGCTTAACTGTAAGACCAGCAATGTTATACGGGACTAAGTGCTGGGAAGTAAAAAAGCCAACAAGAGAATAAATTCAATGTTGCGGAAATGAGGATGTTGTGCTGGATGAGTGGACGCACTAAACAAGATAGGATTTGGAACAATTGCATTAGGGAGAAGGTCGGGATAACACCCATAGTAGAAAAGATAATAGAATTCTGTCTTAGGTGGTTTGGACATTTGAGGAGAAGACTCGTAGAAGCCCTAGTAAAGAAAGCAGATCAAATGGCAATTAGCTAAAGGTAGGGGGAGACGTAGAAAAACTATAATGAAACAATTAGAAAAGATTTAGAGGTTAATGGTCTGCATGAAAACTTGGTTCTTGATAAGGTGCTGTGACGTCGCTTGATCCATGTAGTTAACCCCACGTAACAGGAAAAGGCTATGTTGTTGTTGGATTATCAAATTTTTATGTTGATGTTGTTGCTTAGCTTCTCCTGTTCTAACTTCCATTTCTCATTAAATTTATATGCTGCTTGGGTTATGATTGAAACATGGACATAGATTCGTAGATATTTGGTGAATTTTAATTTATGACAGGGTCAGATAGCTTACTAGGTCGTTCCGTATTTTTGGTACCGTTAAAAGTAAATGTTTTAGAAAAGGTCCTTACCAACATCAAAGCCCTTCCCCTGAACCTCAGCAACAACCTCATTCCTCATCTTCACCAAATTTTCTGCGCTTCCCTATCAAACTTCTTGGTCTCCAGCAACAATGGTTGAAACATTAATTTATGGCAGGGTCAGAGCTTACTAGGTTGTACTGTATTTTCGGCACTGTTAAATGTAAATATTTGGGATTGGGATAGCCAGGAATGATCTTCCTCTGCAGTTTTAGAAGAAATGCTGAGTTTGCTATTCCTCTATAGATTTACTAAACTGTATTTAGTATTAAATTTTTATCTTACAATAAAATGTTTACAAGGCTGACATCTCTTTGCAGTTCTTTTGAATTCCAGAAATATCCTCATCCGGATAGTCATATACTCTATAAGACTATAACTCTACGTCTCCCCTTAATTTTTGTCACTGCTCTCTGGTGCACTAGCTTGTGGACAAGGTCCATAATCCAATTATTTGCCATGAAGTTATTTCTGGATTAACAATGTTAATAGTGCCAGAAATTTTGCCAAAATGCAATGTGCCAGAATGATGTGTTGGGAAGAAAATATGATGTGGCTACTCCACTAACATGGCACCTGATTCTGGTAATACAATTCTGAATTGGGATACTCTCGAAATCGAGGATGAGAGAAAAGTGACTCATGGATATACACTCTTAGATAAGTGGACGTGATGTATGGGTCTCGTGTTATTAATTCAAGGGTGTATTGTATACCCTTACTTTTCTTTGTAACGTGCAATCTTCACTCACCCTAGAGAATCCGAATTCTTGAATTCTGGCACAACTATTCTGGCTAGGAAATGATTTGGTCGAAATTTCTTATTGTATTTTTCATATTTTGATGTTATTAGAAAAGGTTTTGTTGATGAACAAAGATTATACAGTTTCAGATGTTGACCATCAGCTGTGCCAGAAAAAAGGTAAAAAAAAAGATTGATCATCAGTCGGTAACTCAAAAGATTTCAATCTGTTAACGTGGGTCAGTGTAGTTGACTACTTTGCACAAAGTGCTTGCACTTTTCACTAGTCTTCCAACAATGTTGTGGCCGTAACATTGTGAAGCAGAAAAAAGATATATGTCTGAATTATGGCAAAGCTTTCAAAGCACATGCACTGACTTTAATTTGAATCCATCATTCTGCTAACATGAACTGAGCATGATATCTACTTTGGAATGCTGCATCATGGTGTGCCCTTCCTTGTCTCATTCTTTCGATAAATAAATGTTTGCCTTGGTTGATGTTTCTCTAATCCCTTGTCTAACTCTTCTTTTTCAATTACCATTGGATTTATGTGACAGGGTGTATGAAAGCCACTTTTGGTAATTCTACTTGCAGTAAAACTCGCTCTACACTGTTTTTGGCAATGGGTTTGGCTACGGTCCTCAGTCCTTGCCATCATTGAATGGAGAACTGGTCCTCACAAAAACTTTTTCGCACAACTATAGTATAATAGAGACTGGTCTTTAATTTCGCACAAGTACATATATAAGCTTCATTGACCGATTAATACAATCCCTTTCATTGACCGATTGAAGATTTATATAATAAACTTGCAAGATTTTTTGTTCAAGAGTGGAAGACTAAAAACTCTCATTTTCTTGAATGCTCGAGTACCTTTTCAATCCATATTCGAGTATAAGCTTATAAGAACCGATCCTCCATGCAGTGATTGCGAGGATCGTAGACCTCTCCTTTAGTAATTTAAGCATGACCAATTTTCTCCATAATCTTTGACATTTGATACTAGTCACTATTAATAAAATATCAGTCGTAGCATAACTGCTGCAATACTCTTGAACTTAGAACAACAACTATTTACTTGACAATGTTGTTCCATTCACATGCTTCAACTAAATTGGATAAATATACGAAAACTATAATAAGCCTAATGCAGCAAGGGAAATTGGTGGGGCAGACACACTAACTGACATTCATCATCAATCAATATTCAGAAAAACATGTACACAGTAAAGTGTTCCTTCATTATTTACCATGTATCATGCATAAGTTTCATAACATGTTGTGTACTATTTTAGCCACACAATTAAGTTCATACAACAGGGGAAAGTGACACCGGCATTTGCTGTGCTTTCATTTCACATCAAAGCCCTTCTCCTTAAGCTCAGCAACAACCTCATTCCTCATCGTCGACCATATTTTCTGCGCTTCCTGATCGAACTTCTTACCCTCCGGCTCCTTCTGCTGATTTTGCACGTCCTTATCATCCTCAACCATCCCTTTTGGACCAACGGTTGTTCCAATCCTCACTCCCTTGGAAATGAACTCCTTCATCGATTCTAAATAGCCAGGATCCGGGAACTGCCGGCAATCACACATATTCGCTAGCTCCTGCTCTTCCTTCGGCCGTGGCTTCGGCGTCCACCACCCAAGTGGTGAATTCCCATTGTAGAGCCATATAGCACCCATTATGGTGTAGGTGCAAAGTAAGGCTTTCCCAATTTGCTTCCAAAACAAGTAATCTTCTCTTTCCAACCCAATTTTCTTCAGGTGTTTCTTGGCATGCATTGAACTCAGCAGCTGAAAACCTGCATTCATAGAAAAGGGTATAGAGTAAATTGAATGGAAAACTGTAGCTCTTTTCAGACATTTCATCGAACACCTGCCAGGCAAAACTGGATTTCTATTGAAGTAGCTCCTCGTGGAACATTTTTAGTGTTTGAAAAAAAAAATATTATTAAAAAAAGTTTTTCGAACGTGTGTTTCGGATTCTAAAAACTAAACCTAACATCTTATTTATTGCTCTATTGTACATAGAAATATTACCTGTTTTGGGGTCCTGAAAACGTTTAGGGAACATTGTAGAGGAACAAGTTTGGTAGGGTTTCTAATTTCGGGTGGGGGCGATTTATGTTACTGATAACCTTCAAAATCGAAAGGGCGCATTAAAAATTCGTATTTTCTATAATTTAATAGAATATATCTATATATATATAAAATAATTTAAGTGAAAATGAGGGTTTTTTTATGTGAAAACGTAAGAGTGAATTTTCAGTTATTGGATTGTATTTGTATGGTTAAGATCAAATTTTAAAAAAGAAATGTATCAAATTTAATTTTAACCTTTTAATTTCTTTTTCGGTGTAACCTTAAGCATTAAACATTGTTACACCGTTTAATAATTTTTGTAGAATTTAAACTTTATTGATCCAGCTGTTGAATGACAACTAATTATCATATATTATTTGTGTCAAATAGATTTGAATTTCGCACATTTTCAAATATGATCTAATAGTTGAAATACACCCTCACAATCTCATATAAAAAACTCATTCTCACCTTAATCATCCCATATATGTATATATATTCAACTATAGGTGCAAACTTTTTTTTTTGCATGGTCATCCAATCAAATCATTTCATAGGTATAACTTTTTAAGTAAAAAGAGAGAGTCAGTTGTTTTACATTGACGACAAAAACTAATTATTCTCTCTATATGTATGGGGATAGAACCAAGTTACATTAATGTAACTTTAAGCATTGTTACACTACTTATTACTTTTTATAAACTTAAATTTTGACAGATCTAATTATTGAATTACAATTACTTATTATAGAGATTACGAGTGTCAAGTTTCAAAAAAATTAAACATCAACAAAAATGCAATGAGGTAAATTTTATTTCACACTATTTTTAAATATTTTGAATATATGTATTATGTCAATTTAAAATAAAAAAACACACATTCTTGAGCACAGTTTTAACTACGTTTTAAAATATTAAAAGTAATCAACTTTTACTTAATTTAGTAGGTACGAAACTGTTTAGGAGAATTTATTAGAGCGATCCTAATAATCTAAAGGTTGAATAGTTTGATTTTGCAATAAATTTGTAGAGCTCATGTTTGCCACGCTTTCTACGTTTTCCTGTGTTGTTGCTCTTTTGTTGTGGTTTTGACCTACTAAAATTCGTTTGAGCCCTTCTTTTTTGAAAAGGAAGCAAGATTATGGAGGCAGGAGAAGACGTAGTGAGGAAGACAAAGACAGTTCCAAACCTTATGGATAAGAAGTAACTCTTGGAGTTCAGGTACATTATATATAAAGGTAAAATAATGGTTTGTAAAATGTGTGGTCTAGTCCTAGTCTTCAATTAAGAGAGAAAAGAAGTAATACTACCCCTTCACAAAACACTAAATTGGAATTAATATTTCTTTAAGATTGAATTGATTCGTATGCTCAAGATGTTTATCCTATCTACCATTGTTTCGTTTATCTATCATTTTACTTACCTTTTTCGTTTTTGTTTCATACTTTCTCTTCTTTATCATCATTGTATGATGAGTGCCTTTGACATATTTAAGAATCTTCCGCTTTATCTCTATTTTGGTTCTTAGGATTTTCTTGTATTTGTTTCTCAATTGATGAATGCATATACTCTATCTATCTTTAGGGAGAGAAAAAAAACCATGCTGATATATTAATTTTACTAAAATATACTTCCTTATATTTCGTGGTTAAAATAATAAAGATTTAAATGTTTTGGGTCTCCAAAATGTTTTTAAGATATATGAAATTAATTGGTTTTGTTCCTATTATTAGTGAGACTACGTTAACCACTGACATGACTAACAGAGTGTCATGTCAGCAGTGTCATGTGAGCAAATTAGGGCCTTACCAATAACCCAGTCTATAACTTGTTATTTTACCTGAAATCCCCCCCCCCAATTATGACCTACACACCACTCAAGTTTGGGTCAAATAGTGAATGATAGGTCGGGTTATGGGTTGGTGGGTTTATTTTGCTCACATGACACTATTACTGTGACACTACGTTAGCCATGTCAACACTAACGGTAGGGATTAAAATCGCATAGTCCAATTGACTATAAGAACTAAAATCATGTAATTGGCTTCTTCTTTTTTATGTTTGGACCAAAGTTAGAAACAAATTTTAGAGACCTAAACTAAATCTCTAAAATTTGTTTGAGACTAAACATATTTAAGACAATAATAAAATGCTCAACTTCACAATTTTTGTAACACACATTATATTAAATTTTTTTTATAAATAATATAACTTGTTGCAACCTATGTTTATCATCATAATAATAAAAATATTTTGGAGACTAAATTTAATTTTCACTTAGGATATAATATTTTTTTTTATAATTTTAAAGAGGGTTTATATTACTTCAATGTGTTTATTGTCATTCTTATGTAATTTACCTAAAATTCTCCTCTTCCAGCCTATCCAAACTAATTACTTAAAATAATCTTTATTATAATTCATAATTTTACCTAAATTTTTAAAAGTCTTTTAATCCGTTGCTATTATGCTTGATTTTTAAGTTTGTTTTCTTTTGAAAAATAAGCATTTTGTGATTTCATAATTTTTCTTGCCTATATTTACTATAGTTCAAGGTTTTTACTATGCTTTACTATAGTAGGAATTTTCTTTTTATCAATCGGTTACCAATTGAGATAATTAATAGTCAAGGTTTCATCATAATTACAGGTCTTTCTCGAGGTTAAACAATTTTCTTCACCTAATGTGACTACCTAGACTCTTAGCGAAGTCTAATCTAAGCAAAATCTAATCTATTAGAAACATTAAAGATCTATGACACCCCACAGACGACCACACATGTGTGTGCATTTTTTCATCTTAGATTCTAGCTTAACCTATGGCTTTTATAACAATGGAGCATTGCAACACCCTAGTTAGCTAATTATGCTTAAGTCATAATTAATGTTCGCTAGCTATTATGTTTTAACTTTACCTTATTTTTAGACTTAACTTATTAGATACTTATTTGGAAAATATGGGATAATTTTGAACTTTTGCAGAAAAACATTTTCAAAAGACGTGAGCCATACATTGTGGAACATTGATAAGATATAAGTTGTGCGAGAGTGTAAGGGTATGGAACGACATATAGACATATACCACGATGTACATAAGTATATAATTGAATAACCTCATATGTTAATTGTCATAAGTTTAACCTCATATATAATTGAATGATAGTGTAGTAAATCATATAAGGAGAGGTTACACAACAAAGGAGGAACAACTACATCAAACTAAACAAAACATGCGGCAAGAATCGTCAAAAAGAGGGCCCCTCAGATATCTTTAGATTTGCGGGATGATCACTTAGAATGATGGCTCCTCGATGATCCAAGCTAGCCAATGACATGATTAGGTCCAATTAAGGTTGCCACGTTCCGCGTACTCTTTGTAGAATCCTTGAACCAAATGTGAATGTGGATGGGAAAACAAATTTTCTCAATGGAGTCCTAATTATTGACTAGTTGTCATCGCATCGGGTTCTATCTTCATGTCATCTCTAAGTGATCATGCATATAAGGTTCAATTATTATCTTGACCTAGTCCTGAACTGTTACAAGATAATCCTAGTTTTTCCTTAACCTAGCACTTATCAATACAATAAGACATAGTAGGAAATAACCATAATTATGAAACTCAAAATATTTATAGATGCATTATGCTATAATATTCCTTTAATCATTTATGCTTCATATTATTTCTCTTCAGTACCCTGGGGGATTGGTTACCACCCTGAGACATACAACTTCATTTTTTATTTGGTGTTAAACTCAATTCATGGTAGCGAACCACATATATAGTTCTGACGACACATGCATCAATATTAACCAACGATTTACAATGGTCGAAATGACTTGCTAACTGCACTAGCCCAAGAAAATCATTAATTTCTCCTTCCAATACACTTGAGACTCTAGGTGTACAACCTCTAAACTATCAACAAGGATGGTCATATGATGCAATGTTAGGGAAGGATTGTAATAGTTATTAGTGATCATATGATGCATGCAACAGTGCCATTAATCAGTCCACTACTGGTTTGATATTTAGTTTTGGTGCAATTAGGCATTTGTGTACTATGATGTGTAATTAATTTATACTTAGTTGCCAACAAGTGGTGCTATCTTCTTCGTTTTGACCTCGTTAGTCCACTAATGTTACTTTTGAGTTAGTATTAAGCTGGGGCTATTACATAATCAAAAATAGCATGTTAAGCGGCGTTTAAGTGAACATATGAACATAAAAGTAAAATATTGCAAGGAATTTAATAATGTATTAAATTCCCCTACAATCACAACATTGTTTGTCATGATTAATGGTACGTGAAAATTGTATTGTCAGTACACAATTTTATGGCGTGACTTCCTTGTCGAACTAGTACAAGAAACTGTGCCAGCATTGGTGTAACAATAAGCCAGGATATTGAGGTAAAAGCACAGTGCAGCTGCCAATTATCACAGCCGCCAAGTTTGTCATGAGTATTGTGAATAAATTTCCATCTTCTCTCTGCTAAGGAACTCTTCATACTCATATTATCATTGCTTTTATACATGGTCCTTTATCTGTTTTCAGGTGGGTTTGTCTCGGAGACCATTAAGAGTGAAATTGATTCATGAGTCAATCTTACTATCCCCTTACCAATCGAGTTGTGATTGAATCGGGTTGCTAGTTAACCTTTGTTACTGCATTCTGTTTCTTACCATACTTTGTGCACTGTTCGATTGGATTGGTTTTCAATTCAAGGTTGATTCTATAATTCAGCAGTTCTATTTAGTGAATTTCTGGCTTGGTGTGGATCTTACTCTCCGTCTATTTTTTGTTGTCATTTTTGACAAAACACATTAATAAATCATTTAATAAGCATTGGGATAGAAAATAGTATAGAGTGTATAGGCTAAATTAACCCTAAGTAATTAGTGCTATTGTTATTAGATGTCATTGGAAGGATGAGAGATAATAGGGAGATAATTGGAAAAAAAGACATTTAATATTTCATTAATTTGATAAAATGACACGTAATGTTGGACAAAATTTGGATATGAAATGAGAACAAGACGGAATACTTGTTACAATTGGTTAACTTCGATTCCTGCATTGCATCATGTTTGTGTTGTAAGCTTATTAGATGTCAGATGAAATCATGCTGAAGAGTGAAGAGAAAGATCTTTCAGGTAGTGAGTCTTTACATAAACGTTGCAAATTGCAATGATTGTATCATAAGAACTTTACACTTGGTGGCTTCTACATTGTGAAGAAATTCAAGTTTTTTTTGTTTTTTTTTTGGGTACTGAAATTTAAGGATTTGACATAAGAGATTTCAGTATATACAAGGTATCTGATAGTGTGGGTAGAAAAACAAGACTTTAGAAGGAAACTTTCTTTTTGTGTTGTATATATTTCCCATCTTCGCTGCAAACACTAGAAAGATGACACCTGATTGAGCAGACACCAAAGGGGAGATAAAACTGCAGAGTTGAAACTTGGCTTGTACAACGTAACTAAGATTTTGTTTGATTTCTGTTTTCATTTCCTGTATTCAATTTCAATTACAAAACTGCCACATGGCTTTCATTTTGTTTCTTTGTTTCAGGATTTTGTGAACGGAACATTGAAATCGAGAATTTTCTTAGTTTATTGTTTTCACTTTTCCTTCACAAAATCCTGATAACAGGAATTAGAATAAAAGCGAGGCGACAATTTTATAATCGAAGTCAGAAAATAGGAAATGAAAAACAGAAACCAAGATAGACCCCGAGCCTTTTTCATCGGAGAGTTCCAACCGCTCTCTTATAGGTATAGATCTTGGCCACCACAAGGAATGCTATCAAGTTAAGCACACTGAGCACTGCCAATAGCCAGAAGAAATAATGGAGGTGGCCATAGTTAAGGTTGTCAGGTATCCAACCAGGGCTCCCATTCCTAGTGCTGATGCTTGTGACAATGGTGACAAGGAGAGAGCTCAGGTACTGTCCAAGTGCGACAGTGAGAAGCGAGAGCGCAGAACACAGGCTCCTCATCGCGTCCGGCGCTTGATCGTAGAAGAACTCCAGCTGGCCGATGAAGATGAAGACTTCGGCGCAGCCGATGATGAAGTACTGAGGAACCTGCCAGAATATCGACATGGGAACCTCGTCGAGCTGGTAGTAATTGTGCCTCCTCACCATCCTGAGCCTGACGAGCTCCAAGACTGCCGCGGCTACCATGGAGAATATGGATATGAAGAGGCCGGTTCCCATCCTCTGGAGCTGAGTTAGGCCATTCTTGTGGCCTGTGAACTTCCTGGCGACCGGCACGATGATCCGGTCGTAGATTGGGACCCAGAATATGACGCTGAGGGTGTCGAAGATGGAGAGAGATGCCGAAGGGATCTTGAAACTGGAGTGGCCGACGTGCTGGTCCATGGTTTGCCCTTGCAGCACAAATAATGTGCCCATTTGGCCGTAGACGGTGGCGAATATGATGCCGGTTGCCCACACAGGAAGCAATCTCAAGACGGATTTCAGCTCTTCCACTTGTGTTACGGTGCAAAGTCTCCATGGGTTTACTGAGTCCTTCAGATTATCTGATTGCCCTGCCACCGCTGCTTTGTCAAAAAATCTGTTACACGCAATGAGAAGGTGAATAAAACTCGTTAAGATAATAGGCTAATGCCCTTTACTACTTCTATCAAAAAGAAAAGGATAAATTTAATAATTTGCAAGAATGACACTTACTGAACAATTGAAAAACCAGTGATTATAAGCTTGCCTCCTTATATTTTAGAATTCAAATGCGACATCAAAATTTGTTTCTGATTCTGAGTAATAGAAAAAACAGACAAACTAGCCATCTAGGAATTTGTTGGCATTGCTTTACCTCAACTCGTCCGTGTGGTCAAGCTTGCGGCTTCCTTCTATAGCAGACTCGCCGTCTGCGATTTCATATAATTCAGACTTGTCAGCAGGCACCCTAACATTGTACTTCCTTATGGATGCCACTATGACCTGAATGATCCGAGTGAGGGGGCTGCCTCCCGGCTTCTGGTTCCGATACAGCCGAGTACCCGAAAAGAAACTCACGACAGCAATAGCCATAGCTACTGCCGGAATGCCAAACCCCCATCCCCAACCCACATGTTCTTGTATGTATACCAGCAGCGAAGAAGCAATAAGGGCGCCAACGTTGATTGAGAAATAAAACCAGTTGAAGAAGGAACTCTTGTGTACCTTCTCAACCGGGTCGGCGTCATCAAACTGATCTGCTCCGTAGGACGACACACAAGGCTTGATCCCGCCAGTGGCAAGAGCTATGAGGTAAAGAGCCACAAAGCACACGGCACTTTGTTCGCTACTGGCGTGGCAATTCCCGTCTCCATGACCATGACACGTTGGTTTCATGCCAGGAACTGATGCAGACAATGTCAAGAGTGCCATTCCCTGGTAAGAAAACAGGAACGCAGTTTAGAGGATAATGGTTTGAATGCGAACACGGTGTATGACAGGATATTATGGCGGTCGTCTGAACCATGTGACTGGCCCCATATAGCAGGATAAGGCTTAGTTGTTATTGTTTATCAGGCAAGATAGAATTCGATATATAATTGGAGTATTGGACCATTTTTGTACACACAATTATTGATTGACTTAACAGCAAAAGGGTAATTTTGTTTTTCCTGAATTCAATTCTACTTAATTTATTTGTAATCAATACTAAATCTCATACTAATGTTTTATGCTACAAGGAAATTTTTCAGTAATTCAGTGCTTACTATTGGAGCTCCAAAATTCCATCCCTTATTCAACAAGAAGATAGTAATCAACTAGAGATTGAAGAGACCTTACTTATTACTTACAATAACATAGACTATTGAGAAAGAAGCAATGGTCCAATATCTTCCAAGATAGGAATCAGCAATAAATGCTCCAATCAGTGGTGTTATGTAGCATGTTCCACTCCAATTAGAGACGTTTTTGGAAGCAGTAGCACTGTGCTGATGCAGCCTATCCTTAAAATAAAGCACCAGGTTTGTGCTCATGCCATAGTAAGCCAATCTCTCACAACATTCAGTTCCTGAAAAGCCAATACTTGAAATGATAAGTATTTCATAATCAGTAAGTCTTATCTTTATCTAATCTATCAATTTAGTCCCCTAAGATTTTTCTGTATCAATTTGGTCTTTTACCTTTTTTTGTATCAATTTGGTCATTTATGTTTTAAATTATAATCGAATTGGTCCCTTATGTGACACATAGCATTGATACATAAGGGACCAAATTAATACAAAAAAGGGTAAAAGATCAAATTAATAACAATTTGAAATATATATGACCAAATTGATACCAAAAATATATGATCATAGCTGGAGACATTAACAGACACCAAAAAAATTACCTAAGATAAAGGGGCATGCTCTCCAGGTTCCGGTTTTCTCTTTGTTAGCTGGATTTCCAAGGTAGTCAACTGTTCCATCCTTTGTGTAACCATCATCCTCTGCCATTGCAATTCAGAAATCTTGCACACTGGGATTCACTTTGCAACCAGGCAGCAACGAAACTGACAAACTACATAAAAAACCAGTGAAGAGAGAGCACAGTGAGTTAGAATTACAGTTACTCCATTGTTTTGAAAGCAAAAAATAGGTAATGAAGCTTTGCTGAAACAGATGTCTTTGGTAGAAGAAATGAGAAAAGATTACTTTAGAAATCAGTACTGACTCTAATGTTTAGTTATATAGAAATCTCTCCTGTAAAAATAAGACATCTAATCCAATATTTGCAGAAAGAAAGGTTAAGGATTCAAAAATACACGAATCCCCATAGATAAGTAGCAGTAAAGTAATAAATAAAAAGATAAGACTCAAATTTTATTGCTAACCGCTTGTCAGAATATTAGAGGAAAAAAAAAAAGCCCTAAATCAGAACACAGAAGCAGAGAATGGAGAAATAAAGAAGTGCATCTCTAACCTTCAAGTTGGAAGCCTCGGGGAAAGTATCATCCAGCAAGATGCAATGAACAATATGAAGTCATACTCTTAATGGAAACCAAAAAGATGCGGTACCTGCTTAAATACTTTTTCAGTCTCGACTTGTATCTTGTATCTTATATATATTATATTAAGTATCTTGGATATACTAAAATGTATATTCTCATGTGAAAATTTATACAACAACTATCATAAATAAATTTTAGGGTAAATTATTTTAGACTATTGAAATTCGCTGAAATTACATTAATTTCTTCTCCATTTGTTTGAGCGATGTTAACATCACTTAATAAATACTGCCATCTTATAATGATAAAAGAATTACTTGGACGTTCTTTGTTGTATGTTCTATTCACAATTTCATATTCATCAGACTTTATATTTAATTTCTTAGGTTGAAAGATTTTATGGTTGATTATGTTTTTTCATGAGACTCATGTTGGGTTCACCTCCATAATTAATACTCTATTTGTTTCATTTTAATTATTCAAAACTAAATACTACATATAAGATAAAAAAAATAAAACATCTCAATAAATGTATAAATAATATGAATTGACAAACTTATTATTATATAAAAAATAAATTTTTATTTTTAATATAATAATTACTCTCTTTATATTTATTATACTAATAAATGTCTCACTATATAATTAGTGATAGGAACAAAATGAAAAGAAAAAATAATTATGCTTATAAATTATAAATAACAGATATTTTAAACTTAAAAAAATATATATACGGTTGAAAAAAAAAAGAATGGAGGGATGGTGTAGAAAAAATATGCGACAAGGTAAATGTGAAAATTTAACATTAGAATATTTATTCCCGTTCCAAAGTAATACCAGTTGGAGACTGTTGACTTGTCTCCGCATGTAGGGACGAAAGGGATGCAATCATGCAAATAATCTTAAACTTTGGGATCTACCTTTACTTAGTGGCCAAATACACCACAGAAAATTAAGCAGATTTGGACCATTCTAGCTAGTTAGGTCAGCTGGAATTTTTGAGTTACTATGACTTTTCATTAATGCTTATTCATACTTTGCTGCGTTTACACATTGGACTCATATTTTGGACCTCTTATCCAAATAATAACAATTTTTTTCTTTTTATTTGAAAAAAAAAAAGATGATATAACTAAATGTTCAAAATTGATTAAGGGTTTGTAATAAAAATGTTTTATAAATTAGCCTTGATTTCTTAACTTTCGTACATCTTGCTCAAAGTTAAAATATAAAATAATTTAATTATTTCTTATGTCAACTTAAACTTTAAAAATAATGACTCTTGACATGAGATTAAAGTTTATATGGTCAAGAGATTTAGAGTTTAATTAATCGTTACCAACATTTATTTTTGAAAATTAGATGGCTCTTAAAAAAAAATTGAATATAAAATGGAACAGAGCGCGCGAGTTACTGTAAAACTCTTTTTGTAGGACTGTTTATACTACATAAATTTAGTTTAAGATTCAATTATAAAATATGGAATGAGTTTTCGGTTAGGCTACGCAAGCGCGAGCCCAGTGAACAACAACAATGGGAACATATGAATTAAGTGTCAAAGCAATAACAGCTGAATTCTTTTTTATATAAATGATAGCTTTGAAGAAAAAGCGAAGTACGTTAGTGCTTTGAAATATTGGTAGAAAGGTTGCCGCAATGAAAGTGCTGTTTTGGATGAAGCTTTCACATATCGTCATCCTGATAATCTTACATAATGTCACTTAATCATTTGTTTTATTATTATTATTATTATTATTATTATTATTATTATTATTATTATTATGATGCATCACCTAAAGAGGTTTGGGTACACAAGTTAAAAGAAGTTTATTATAATTTTTTTATAAAAAAATATCTTATAAATAAATAATTTTGTATTTAAAATTACAATAACTTTTTTGATTTAAGTGTTTTAAAAAATGCTTTATGAGAAATTAGAATTTTAACTTCTAAAAAACATTAAAATTAACATTTTAAAAAATAATAAGTGGTATAATTAAATATAAAAAAATTAAAAATATATTGACTTTTAAAAAATTAAAAAAAATATTAAATATTTTGTATATTTCAAACATTATATTTAATATTATTTAATTTAAAATCTTATAATTACTACCAAAATCTCTTCCGACTAAAATTAGCGAATCTATTGGGAGGGCAATATAATTTTCCTATAAAATAAAATAGTATTTGACGATCGTTTGTCATGAGCGTGACGGTTGGCCGGCTTTCTCCTCTGGAAAGTGACATCTAAAAACCAACGATTAATAACTTCTTGTTTTCCAAATAATGTTAACATTCCAGGTGACGAATATTAATTAATAATTTCTCGTTTGAAAATATCGTAAAACATGTAGGATCATCAACTATCATATCATGTCCACCACGAAAATTAACAGATGCATATTGACAAGTGGTAGTATTTATTGACTGACCTTAATTTTTATCGAGTCAAAGACAGAGTTTTGTTAATAAGTACTGAAATTGCACTTGCTAAAAAATTTAAAAATAATAATTTTTATTAAAAAAAATAAAATTTTAAAGTCTTCAACTTATTAATATTAACAATTTTAAACATTTCACTTTAAATCTTTTAAAAGGTATCTTTAGAGGATTTGTTTGTTAACTAAACTCTTTCAAAGAATTTATGCATGCATTGTTTATTGGTGTAACCAAAGTTATATATGACTTTAGCATATATAAATAGCAAAAAAGAATGACTAAAGTATATATATTTTTTTCTTCTCTAAACCATAGGCAGGCGAAAGTTCAGTAGAATCCTAAGTTCTCGTTGCTCCTCTTTCGGATCTTATGTCAGCCTGGGATTTTTTTATGATTTCATGAGCTGTGTATAGCCATGTTTTTCGCTGTTGTGTTTTGCTCATCATAATGTTCTTGGACTGCTAGCTGTTGATCTTGTGTTAGCTCCCCCTTGTTGGGGTCTGAATTTTTGGATTTTTTTTTTTAAAATAACACTAATGTCTCCTTAAGTTTGCTAAAATTACATTAACCTTCCTCTAGATTGAAAATTACAATTACATCCCTTAACGTATATTAATCACATTTAATGATGACGGAGTTAGACACCATTCATTAGGAGCGTAATAAAATTAGCGGTTTGACAAACACTTATGTGTCTATTTATTAGGGATAAGACACACAATCCCCTACTTGCAACAATACGAGGAGCAACAATACACATAAAAATAGTGGCAGCAAAATCAGCAAATAGAAGAGAAAGGAAACCACGCAAGACGTCAAGATTTTAACGTGGAAAATCTCCTCAATGTGAATGATAAAATCCACGGGACTTATAGTCTAACCAACAAGAATCCACTATGACAGAGAGTTGTTTACAATCACCAAGTTTCAGCCTT
This sequence comes from Nissolia schottii, assembly GCA_003254905.1. Classification (NCBI taxonomy): domain Eukaryota; kingdom Viridiplantae; phylum Streptophyta; class Magnoliopsida; order Fabales; family Fabaceae; genus Nissolia; species Nissolia schottii. The sequence continues at coordinate 37,880 of QANU01051546.1, forward strand.
TAATAGTTACATCAAACCTATTAACATAAACAAGCAACAAAGTGCTAAAAATGAAGAGAAAAGATGAGAAGCTCCCCCAATAACAGAGTTCACTTGCGTCCCAAATTGGGCAATATTGGAGACTTCTTTTGACGATCCAACTGTTCATATTTAAGAACCTGAAGTACGGAACATGCTCACCAAATTTAAGCTCAATTGGACCACATATTGTTCTCGATCCGTTAGTTTAATCATAGCTGCGTAGACTAGAAAATTACAGCAATGGGTGTCCAAAATTTCCCCTCTTTTTTCTCTCAATATCTGAAAAATTTTCCACTTTCTCTTACCACCAACTTGACTCTGGATCTAGCCTTTATCACTCACAAACACAAGTGAGAATTACTCTTTGGGCCAACACATAATTTGGGCATTTTCTTCACACAGGAATGGAGTCCAAACCCAACAAATCTCCCCCTCACGACTATGTGGAGGTAACTATCAATCTAGTGATTAGGCTACAAGCTTCAAACTTCCATATTGGCAAATATTTTATCATCATATCTAAATCATTCTCACCAGCATGGACCTTTTCAAGTTCCAAGAACTTAGCATTCAAAACATCACATATCCAATGATACCTCACATCAATGTGTTTGGACCTAGAGTGAAAATTTGAGTTTTTACTAAGACGTATTGTACTACTCTATAGTCTATAATATCATTCTGCTTGAACTACTCTAACCCCCTACATGATTCTAATTGACCAATTTGGGCATGTTTGATTAATGTCAAATGCTAATGAGCATTTTAAGCATGCCTAATAGCACATGTTTACCAACAATTCACAAACCCAGTAATCTAAAATTTACATTGATAAGTTAGAAAAGATAATGACCTTTTAGGAAAATCATTACTCCCATGGGTAACAGATTAAACTGAATCTCCTTAAAACGTTTTTTTTTTTGTGTAATGCAAGATTGAATGTGGTTTTGAGAATACCTTTGGGTTGAGTCATTGGTATCTAGTGAGCGCTCAGTCCCTCCATCTCGAATTTTCATAATTCATCTACCATGAGCTAGAGTACCTAACAGATTAGTGAAAACTTCTGTAGTTTAGTCATGAACTTTTAATCAATTTCTGCCGATTGGGGTGGGATAAAAGGCTTGGTCCAAATAATTCTACAACAGCTGTGACTGAAGCTACATTCATGAACTCCTTAGCGCAGGTCATTTCTTAGGCGTGATGAAACTCATCATCAAAAGCATAAACTACTAATAGAATGCTCCAAGCATGAGCTCTGCTTTAACTGATGAGACATCAACATGGGGTAGATTCATACTTTAGGCATTTTGAATTAATTAAGATTGCGATGTTGTACCAATCAGAGCGAGTACAAACTGGCACAATACATGCATTATTAGTGAATGATAGGTCTATTAATTTAGACGTTGTATTCAACGTTCACGAATGAGTTGTGTCACATTTGGAACACTATCATTCAAGATTGATTGTGTCCTATGTGTAAGCCTCGGTGTGTACCGTAGAGACAAATCAAATTAGATAGTCATGTAAGAGTAGATCAACAATGTAAAAAATCAGGAAGCATGACTCACTATGGGCAAGCTTTACTGATATGCCAGAATCAAATCATGAAAGGGTGGGACTAATCCATTAGTAGGTGTGATTTAAGGCGCTCAACAAATAAGGAATTTCAAAGACAAAACACATTGAGCAATCTTGGGGTGAAATATTATAAAAATTCACATTGAACAAATGTCGAGTTGGCGTACGTTGATAGGGCTCTCGGAAAGTACTATTACACATTATATTATAAAGACTTGGAAGTGCATGCTTAGCAATATGTCGAACAGATTTGAAGAATAATCGCATGATAGATGACTGTTTTGTAACCTATAACTATGTAACGATAGTAGCACATTTGATTTGAAAAAAATAAATAAATCTTTTTGTTCAATAACAACACAACATGGATGCCAATCTCCAAGCAGGTTTAAGTTACATAGACCATAATACTGAGTGATTACATGAATCGTCAAAATGTATCAGCTGGTGACTGGTTATTGTTTATAATCTGTTTCAACTGGTTGAATTTGGCCAAATAGGTATTAGTACATCATGTGTAGGTTTTGTTAAGCTAGGTCATTCATATAGACAATTTGATTTGGCCTTTATGTCGATCAATTCCAGCATAACATTGCAGATATTATAATCTGTGTAATATCAGTTACAAAGAAGCACAAACCCTATGATATAACCAACTACTAATTGTTGTTACTGGTATGTTAAGCTAATATGCATAAACCATATTACGAAATTGCAAAGTATTATAATCAGAAAACACATACAAATCCGCAACAGGAAACTTAACAAATCAAAGTGAACTGAAGTCCAGCATAACTTATAAACATTATAACCCATCAAGGACAACCACAGGTGAATAAACCACAAAAAATGACTCACTTTTCAGTCTTGATGACAACTTTGTGTGTCTTGTTAGTTGACATTTGAATAGAGCAATCATTTTTGGCAGCATTGATCACTGACTCGCTGTTGCGCTTAGCAGGGGTTATCGAATTAGAAAGATATTCTGAATTGCCGCAAAAGTCCTTGTAAAATGGTAGAAGACCCTCCCCCCAAAATAAGGTTTTGTCCAAAAAATGTAGGCGAATCTGTTGGCGAATCTCAGCAATATTCGCCAAACGTGTAGGCGAATCTGACGTGGCTCGCTACTCAGAGCGCGAATGCCACGTCAGCCAAAACATGTGTAGTTTTGCTAAATGTTTGGAAATAAGGGTATTTTGGTAATTTGTTTGTGTATCAAGGGTATTTTAGTACAAAACTTCATAGTTTATGGTCTAACCTTTAAATTAAGGGTTAATACCCTATTTGATTCATAGACTTTACACATGTGCCCTAGTTGGTCTCTCAACTTAGAAAAGTGACAGATTAGTCTCTAGGCTTTGCAAACGTTAGACTCATTAGTCCTTACCCCAAGTACCAAGTGGAAATAGTTAGATTGTTAAGGGACTATTTAGGTAATACTATGAATATTCAAGGATTACTTAAGACAACGAGTCTAACATTTACAAAGTCGAGGGATTAACCTATCACTTTTAAGTTGAAGGATCAACAAGAACAATGGTGTAAAGTCTAGGAATCAAATATGATATTAATCCTTAAATTAAAAAGGCTTTTAAAAAAGTTTAGACCTAACTTAATTATTAAATTGGTTAGATCAAACTAAATTTTATATAGTTAAAGTCATAAACTCTCGACAAGTAGCCTAACTTATTTCCATCCTTAACTGTTACTCTGCATTCTGGTCTTAAGGTCAATAAACTTACGCTCATCTTCTATAAAGTGCTAAAACGTGCTATAAACTTACTCGACAAGAATAGAGAGGATGTTCGCGTGGTAAAACGTTATAGTCATAACGCATAAGCATTAGCAACATTTTTTTCATGCGTAGTGATCATGACTGAGAGTCAGAAAACGTGTAAAAAATAATATATTTAATATAGTCTGTGAGATTAATGTAGCGGTCAACATATATGAAGCTAGAAACTTAGTTTAATGACACGAACAGCTAACCACTCCTCAAATCTTTAGCTTTCAGGAAGAAACTTGTTTGATGTAACTAATTTAGTATATGACACAATATCAAAGTGCCATCACTCAACGGTTCTTGAAAACCATTCTTCACCAATAAACTTCTAGTTGGGTTAATATTTCACATTTGTCGCCAACTATATTCACGCACATGCCCTCCTTTGACGGCAAAACACTCTCTGAAGATTTTCCCAATTAGAGCATAAATATACATGACAATGAACTATATACTTACTAACTACGCTTCCTTCTCTCACATATACATACATGCACACGCGCGCGCACACATATTTATTGGTTTTTCCCACGTCTGAACACTATTTATTTATCTTTACTGAATTTGTTCATTTTAAATAACTTTTAAAACTAAACTTATTAAAATTTGTTATTATTTTATTTTATAATGTTGTATATTGATATTTAATATGATCTAATGTGATAAATTAATAATTTAGCTTAAATAACTCTTAAATTTCTGACCCTTTTATAAGTTGACTATTTTAATAATGGCTAGTAGAAAGTTTGTCTAAATCATATAAAATATAAAATATTGACAAAGTTCAATAACCATAATTTTAGTATGGAGGGATAAATATTTCGTTGGACACTAGAGAAACTAACATATTTATTTTTAATTTAATCCTATATATAAGGGATACTATTTTAATTCTGAAGTTGGAACGACCAACATTGTCAGTCACATTTTGATCGACCTTAATTGTCTAATTGTATAGTTCAGTTGTTAAAAATATAAAACATTCTCTATACAGATATATGCTTCGTCTTTTTTTTTTTTTACAATAACAAAAGTTTTATTCATAAAAAAGCCTAATGAAATTTATAAATTAAAAAAAATATGTCAAATTTAAAATTAATTAGAAAAAAATACTCTCTAAATTAGCTCACCCTGTAACTCATCTTAATTAACAGCACGTGCTTTTAAATTCTTTTTAAGAACAAGCTGCAGTGCGTTTCATTGAACACTATTTTTATGTTGTTTTAGTAATGTATGCCGTCAAATAAAATTAATTACTTGATATTTTATAAAATTCTTTTCTGTCTAATAAAAAAATATTTTAAAAAATAAGTAGTAGTTGTTAGATAAAATAAAGTGGTATAATTTTACCTATTCGTATTAGAATTAACACTGTTACCACAAAAATTGCTCCTTGGCTAATGCGAACATATCAGCCGTAAGAAGGTATGGTAATTGATACTTGACTAGGCGATTCCATTAAAGGGGGGGGGTGGGACTCGACCCTTTGGTTATGAATTCTCCAAGTACAAAAAGTGAGCTAAGTCTTGGACGAAGGCGAAATGACGGAATGTAAAAGAAACTTGCATCAATCAATAGTCATCATTTACACCAAATTCACAAACTTGAAGTAGAGTTATGTGGAAAACTAAAACTACAACCTAAACTAGAAGATAAAATTGTGAGAAAAAGAAAATAAAAGCAAGTAAACAAAAGTAGAGAAATGTGTGTTCTGATCCCTTCCTTCTTAGTTTATGCCCTTAGATATCCCCTTTCGCCAATGGGTAGATTACTCCTGGAAGTAACTTCCATCTCCACTACATTCTCTTGCCAACTTCCATGTTGCTTTTCGTGTTAGAGCCTCTCGTGCCACTATGTAGTGCCTAATCATCCCACTAAAGCCAATAAAACCGCCCATCTTGGTAACTGCTCTCTACAATAACTGATCTTTAGCTGTTCCTACGCAACTATATATTCTCAATTCCTTCTTATCTTAGTTAAGTCTTCATGCTACAATGGCTCCCTAGTGGTGAGATGCCTTGGCTCTCAATATCCCCTCAATTGATAGGAGTTATCCTTTCTTGCCTAGTCGTAGCCTTAGCCTTTTCTTTTGATCCTTTCTGCTGAAGAATATTACAAAATTTGAAGTTTTGATGGCAACACCTGAAACACCCTAGCTAACTGTTTACCCGTACGCAGTAAACAATGCTCACTAGGTTGTTTACTATCTGGTGGAAATACTTATAGTCCGTTATTAAGTTCTGGAAAATACTGGTTTAGGAAAATAGGGACCGTTTTCAAAACTTTTCCATTATATAGATTATTGCATAAAATAGGAGCCATACGTCAGAAAGAACAATTATTACAAACGATAGAGCCATCCAGGCTTAACGATCAACAATCTAGTAATAGCCAAACATAAACTGTACATCCATTTGGTCCACCACAAAGAGTCATGTAGTTATTATTACAATAAGTAATATACAAGTAATAGGTTCAATATACACAATACATGTCCTCAAAATGCGAGGGCTAACTGTTACCCTCCTCAGTCTACCCTTAACAAAATATTGGCTCCTGCTGGCTCTGGCGTCCCTGCCCGGTCCTGACCACCTCACAGCTCCTCGGCCGGTTCGGCCTCTTCCTCGTAGTATGAGTCATCACATGTTCCTGAAGTCATAGGGCAGTGGGGGTGAGAACGGTAGGTTCTCAGTGGGGTTAACTTTAGCTCTTGAATCTCGCGTCATATTAGGTCGGACTTCAAGCCACTCAGAGATTTCTAAGTGTGCATACATACTAAACATCCTACTGATTATTATCTAGCCTAAAGTTCTGAACGGCTTTATCTACATTACTAAGTGATAGGGGAACTACTCTTGCTTACTAAGCTCTCGTGCTTATTAACATTACGTATACATAAATAGCCGTCTCGAGCGTTGTCTTGACGGTAATTACAGAATACCAGATACATATATTTCATACATTCATGCATATCAGATTGAACATGGGTTTCGGAATATATGTTATTCCCACCATAGTAGTACACTCTTTCGACAGTACTATGACGGAATAACCTCGCACCCCCAGGTAGGCCCTCTTTCGACTTTCCTGCGATGGGCTTCCACCTGCCGCATGTCCTCTCTCGACCCCTCGGAAGTGGGCGGATATTGTCCCCCCACCTAGCATTGCCCTCTTTCAACCGTGATAGGAGTGATAACCGCACACCTCCAGGTATGCCATATCGACACCACCTGTGGCGGGCTTCCACCTTCAGTATGTCCCTCTAACCTACTGAAGTGGGATCGTTATTTGGCATCTCGTGATCACGGCCTTTCTCAGAATTTTTCAGCATTTCTTTTCATTCAGCATTTTCAGCAGCATTTCAGCATTTATTTCCTTTCAGTACCTGCAGCATGACATGATTTGTTCCCTATGGTTCAATTCATAATCTTTACTTATTGCAGAATTACTTCTAGTCCTCTTAACATTATCTTATCATGATGCATGAAATGCTAACAGATTATTTCACATACTGCACATACTGCACTTACATCAATTACCAATTACAGTTAAATCATTGATTGTTAGACCATGTGCCTCAAAACAATATCCATGACAATTCAGGTCTCAGACCGTTCAGCGGTACCCTAGGGTCGCTCAGTGGTTTGAGCCATATCTCTCAGCGGTGCATTGGGACCGCTCAGCGATACCAAGGGCCGCTCAGCGGTCACTAGGCGAAACTGAAAACCGAATTCTTTATTTTCTTTCCTTTTTCTTCCCCTTTGCTCATGGTTACTCCTTGAGGTTTTCACACATATTATAACCATCACAAAATATCTAATCCAGGTCACAGGACCCTTCAGAATCATCTCCCTAAGTCCTAGCATGAGTTCTAGCATCATACAAACATAAAGACATACACACAAACATAAAGGCATACACACATAAACACCTACATCCACCAAAGAGGTGAGTAAACTAGAGTTGCCCACCTTGGGAAGCTTTTCGGTGATGAGAAAGGCGTGGGGGAGAGCAGTCCTCCAAGCCTCGAGCACGGTACAAGCTTATGGCAGCGTTTCTGCAAGGTAACCGCTGCGCACACGGGCAGAGTTTTCCCTAGCTCTAGAGAGAATTTCTCTCTTCAAATTTCTGCATATGGGGTGGCTATTTATAGCCAAAATTCTGCCCCTAAAAATTACCTTTTTACCCTTATGCATAATTACAATTTTGCCCTTTTTAATTTCTTTTATAATTAATTAATTTGGAAGATAATAGAAATGTCACATCATGAATAGTAAATGAAATTTTATATTATTTCCCTTGCCATCTGAATTAATCACGTGGGCTGCCCATATTTTTGCTTTCTCCCGGTTCCGTTTCGCTCGTGTTTTATCGCTCGCAATGTCGGTGCGTCGCGCACGATCGTCCGAAAAATATTCCGCTTGTAACGTCGCGATCCTCTAATTTCCTCCTACATGGGAATATTATTACTTTAAGGCATTTGTGAATTTTTCTCCGGAGGAGTATTTTTCACAGATACCTTTGACCCGTTATCCCCGCCGGTGTCCGAACAGGACCGTTCTGCTGGCGTTTCCGCGATCGCCCGTTCTCGCCCATTTTTCCTAATGAGGTTTTGGGCTACTCTAAGGTATCTTAAAATGTTTCCCTCCATAAGGTATGATTTCCAGAGAATTGAGGCCCTTCGCTCAGTTCTACTGGCTAAACGGGACCGTTCTAGTGTCTGCGAAATCGTCCGAAACCGAACCGATTTCCGTTTTACCGACACTTAAGGTTTTTCATCCATCTCTAGGGATCGAGATGAATCATTTGAGTGTCAGCAGAATTTGGAAATACTCCACAGAATAATTTCTACTGACCTCAAGAGGTTAATTCCTACAAAGGGCTCTACGAGCAGCTATTCGGGGAACTTTCCACTAAGGGATACATTTGTAACGTTTTTTTTCTTCTTTCTAAATTTATTTATACATTGCTTTATTTATTTTTACGAACTTTTTACTAAGGGGGAAAAAGTGGGATGTTACAACACCCCCTTACATCAATTGGCCAAATAATGTGGCTGGCCGATATAACCGTTACTCTGCTATCATTGTTCATCCCTGCTGCAATAAATTAGTGTAGTTACAACCGTTCCCTCGATTTCTATGTCTTCATCATTATCCCTCCAAATTCATCTGTTTAAACGTAATGATAAGGGAAAAAACCCTTCCTCAAGCCACAAAATTAGTCGTTCCTCTCCTGGAAAAGCAACTATAAATATTCAATTTCCTATTCTCCTTAGTCACTTTACACTGTTTGCCATTTAAACTTCTTCTTCTCCCTGCGATTATCGTAACTGACCTATCTTCCTCTGTTCTTTTCGTTGCCATTCTTCTTTGCTCACCCTTTCCTTCTTAATCATGTCTCCACTCATCCCTTATGAGCTCTCTGCCAATAAATACGTCCTTGGCCCTATGGTTGAAGACAATATTGAAGGCACTAACATCATCCAAGACTTGTTCTTGGGTGTTAGCCAAAGACCTTTGATCACTGAAAGCCACTTCTACATCCTCCAATTTCCCCTTGAACTTAAAACTTGGACAAAATCGAGTCCAGAGTACACTGAATGGAACCAGCGACTCCATCCCCATCTTGGCCAAGATTGGGAAAATTGGCAGATTAGAAATATGCTTGCTATCTGCCTTAAGGATCAACCAAGAATCTGAACTTGGTCTTCACTTCGCTGAGTTTTTGGAACCCAAGAATCAATGCTTTTGTGTTCCCCTTTGGAATCATCTTTCCTACCTTGATGGACGTGGCGGCCATTCTTGGCCTTCTAATGCATGGGGATGACATTGCCCTAGATTACGATAATCTTTTTGAACTTATAGATGTCCTCTATGGCAAGGGAAATATAGTTTATAGCAATTTCTACAAAAACAGTGTGCAGCGGGGATCATGTTACCCTGGCTGAACATCATACCTTTCTATTATGTTGGTTCTACAAGTATTTCCTATGCTCTAGTTCTGCACAGGTGGTGCAAGAAGCTTCCCCTTTTGTCGTTGCCATCACCTATGGGAAGACTTGCAACTTGGCTCCACTGTTTCTTTAGTGGTGTGTCAAGGATTTGATCATTGCCTTAGGTATAAAGTAGTTTTAAAATTTGTGACTAACATCTACCTCCTAAATAGATATATAGTACACAAATTAATTAATCGCTACTTCCAAAAGTGCATACATCGAGGACCAAAAAGACACAATTTTATCACATAAGCTAGCCTCAAAAAAAGGGTAGACAACCACCAATTTGAAAGAGATCACCAAATTACAGTTCATTGATGAACTTTGTCAATTCAACATTCTGTGGGCAACGATTCCTTTACAAAAGGAGATTACTTTGAACATGGTAAATTAGTTGTCTAACAACCAATAAATTTCCAATGACAAACTAGAAGTTAATTATCACCATATGTATGCTTGAGGAGGGACTTATATTCTTAATGATTTGCCGAATGTACCATCTCCTTGACTTGAATCATGTAGAAAAATGTACATATGTACATTATTTCACCAATTGGTATATGTTAGCTGAGAATTGGTGTACTTTAATGACCTATGTGACGGGCGGACCAAACCCAGTATCTGATCTGACTAGTTCAGTAGAAAGGAAAAGAAAATAGGCACCTCCCCTTTTGTGTAATATAATTAAAATTTACTTACAATTTTTTTTAAATGGTAAATTAAACCGACTTCTCTTTTCTAAAGGTTAAGTGATATTGCAGACTTTATAATTTATTGAAAAAAATTACTCTAATCTCCAATGACATTTAAGTGATATTATACCTGATATCTTTATATTTATGAAATATTTATGACATTAAGCACCCCGTTAAATTACACTAAGCACCGCTATAAACATGAGAGGGAATACTTTTATGCAAACGTCAAGTGTAAGCGTGGCAAATTGAGAAATGTTGGTTGTAATATCACACGACCTCGAGAGAGGGAAATGTAATTCACCATTTAAAAATTATTATTAAATTATTGAAAATTTATTATTTACATGATTTATAACATTTTTTATATATTTAAAAAATAGTGAAATTGAACTAAAATTATAGCAGTGCCGGAAACTGAACTAGCTTAGCTTCAAAAAAGTGTACTAGTAGATGGATAACTATAGCTACTTTATGTGATACACAAGAAAAATAACAGAACTTTTTCTGGCCATCTGCTTCATTCCATTTTTTACTTTTTATTTTTGGAGTTATTTGTAATTTACAATATACGCCTTACCTCTCAAGTATTCCCTTCAACAACTGATTAAAGGGACATTGCAGCAGAGAGAGTATGCATCCTTTTACTATATAAGCTTCTCCTTCATTCTCATTCTTGCATTGCATTTCAAATTGAAATTATTAGCTACATAACAAAAGGGAGAAGTTGTGAGCAGCTAGCACCTATGGCAGCAATGGGAATGCGAATCATGCTACTTCTGGCTGCTTGTTTGCTTCCACTATCAGTCGAAGCCATGGTTCGCCACTACAAGTTCAATGTAGGTGCATTAATTAATTACATTCACATTAATTTCATATGATGTTAGTATTGCAAAGCATATAATATAGAATAAAGTTTGTCTCTTAATGATCAGAGTTTAGCTGATATCTACTACTAACATCATAAAGATTTTTTTACACTGTTCTAATCAAATTTTGACACGCATATAGAAGTAGTTGGCTCTCTCACATATTATTTGAATATTATGCATATTAAAGGGCATATCAATTAAACTCTAAAATAATGAAAAATACGATATATGAAGAATAAAATGAAACCTACATGCACGAGTGAGATGAAAATTGAAGATTGTATTAAAAAAAATGAGACTAATAATTTTTTTTCTAATGAATCATAATAAACAGTCCTTTTACACAATCCTTGCCAGTTTTCAATACATGAACTTGATCAGTTGACAAAAAGTTTGGTAATATATTTTTCCTTAGTGGCTAGGATTCTTCTATATATTGAAGTGAAAATTATTATACCACACTTTCTTGCTAATCATTACTTCATTTTAAATCTAAGGATTTTACTGCTGTAGCACTTAACTCAAAGTAATGAAAACTATTTACTAGTATTTATATTTGATATATATATATATATATATATATTTTGGTTAAAACATTTAATGGTACATATATAATTGACTCTACCAGAATGGTTCAGCTATGACTATGAGAGCTAAGTTGTAAAAACCTTTCCAATTTGTCCAATTAGGCATATATCATCAATTGCTATTGGGCCCACACACCCAAAAAAAAAAAAAAAACCATGCCCCTGTTCCTGCATTTATGCCTTGACAAAACAGCAATGTGGTGGTGAAATTAATTGTATAGCAAGGCAAGGCACTTAAAAATTTGGTACATGTTGTAGTTTAGTAGTTACACAATTTCTTCTCCTTGTTGGTCAAGAATGTTGTGCAATAAACAAATTAATTGACTACTCATTCCAACATATATATGGTGGAAAAATAATTAATTAATTAATATGGGTAATGTTCTGTACAGATTGTGATGAAGAACGCCACAAGATTGTGCTCAACCAAGCCTATTGTCACTGTGAATGGGAAGTTCCCGGGTCCCACCATATATGCTAGGGAAGATGACACTGTTCTTGTTAAGGTTGTCAACCACGTCAAATACAATGTTACCATCCACTGGTGAGTGTGTTCCAGAGTACTCTCTGGTCATTGATTATAATCTTAATGTTTTCTCTGCATTTTCATTTATTTTTGAGTAAAAACTATATTTTAATCGCAAAATGAATTAGATCATAATAGATCATAATAAACCATTGTGAATGTGATTTTTTGTTTGATGAATCAGAACACGTTAATGAGCAATGCTACGCGGCTAGAATTTATTGTTAAAACTTTTGACAAAAAAATAACAATGATAGCGGGATAAAATGAATTGATATGGCTCACTAACTCATCTAAAGATCAACATACGCATCGCATCAGTCTAACAAATGAATTGTTCTGTAACATTAACATAGGTTTTGCCCTTCTTTCCATTAATTTTTTCTGTTAAGAAAATATAAATGTATTAAAACTGAACACAGGCATGGGGTGAGACAACTGAGAACTGGTTGGGCTGATGGGCCAGCATACATCACCCAGTGCCCAATTCAACCAGGCGGAAACTACGTTTACAACTTCACCCTTACAGGCCAGAGAGGCACCCTCTGGTACCATGCACATATCCTCTGGCTTAGGGCCACTGTCCACGGGGCAATAGTCATTTTGCCCAAGCTTGGAGTTCCTTACCCTTTTCCCAAGCCAAACATGGAGCAAGTCCTTGTATTGAGTGAGTTTCAATTTGTGGATAAATATATATATATATATATATATATATATATATATATATGTTTTCCTTAATTTGAACATAGATTATATATAGTCAAATGAATTCTCAGAAGAAGATTTGAATTTGGCCCAGGTGAATGGTGGAAATCAGATACCGAAGCCATAATCAACGAGGCTATGAAATCTGGGCTGGCACCGAACGTCTCCGATGCCCACACAATCAACGGCCAGTCGGGACCCGTCAAAGGCTGTGCTTCACAAGGTGAGAGTCCAATAAGAACGTAGCTAGTTTAGTAGATCTAGATCAAAAATGCTACGTGTACACCTAATTTCATACACTTATACATATACCATTAATAATGCACAAACTTTATTCTCACGAGTGCACAAAGATTACAAACTTGTAAATGATACTCTCAACTATACTTAATTAAGTACACAAACATGAGTTAAAACACAAACTTTATGTATATAAGTACGATGTGTATGTATGGTGTATAATTTTTAATGTACGTGTAGCAGAACTCTTACTAGATATATTCTAACCGTTACACCATTGCTTAAACTTTACACGCACGCACGCGCAGAAGGATTCACGCTCAAGGTTGAGCCGGGAAAGACCTACCTGCTTCGAATCGTCAACGCTGCACTCAATGAAGAGCTCTTCTTCAAGATCGCCGGCCACAAACTCACGGTGGTGGAGGTCGACGCGGTCTACACCAAGCCCTTCCAAACCGACACCATAGTGATAGCGCCGGGCCAGACCACAAACGCGCTGCTGACAAGCACCCGCAAGAGCGGCAAGTACATGGTCGCCGCCTCCGCCTTCATGGACGCCCCCATAGCGGTCGACAACAGCACCGCCACCGCCACGCTGCTCTACCCGGGCGCCCTGGGGTCCTCCCTCACCGCCTTCGCCTCCCTCCCTCCCAAGAACGCCACCCCGGTGGCGACCGCCTTCACGGGCTCTCTCAGAAGCCTCAACTCCAGAGAGTACCCCGCGAGGGTCCCGCTCGAGATCGACCACCGCCTGCTGTTCACCGTCGGCCTCGGCGTCAGCCCTTGCCCCACCTGCGTGAACGGCAGCCGAGTGGTGGCCGACGTCAACAACGTGACCTTCGTGATGCCTCGGACCGCCCTCCTCCAGGCCCACTTCTTCAACATCAAAGGCGTCTTCACCGACGACTTTCCGGGGAACCCCCCGGCGGTCTACGACTTCACGGGGGCGACGGCGCAGCCCCGGAACCTGGGGACCACGAACGGGACGAGGCTGTACAGGCTTGCCTACAACTCAACGGTTCAGCTGGTGCTGCAGGACACCGGGATGATAACACCCGAGAACCATCCCATTCATCTCCATGGGTTTAATTTCTTCGTGGTTGGCAGCGGTTTGGGGAACTTCAACGCTAGCAAGGATGCCAGCAAGTTTAACCTCGTGGATCCGGTGGAGAGGAATACCGTCGGTGTCCCTGCTGGGGGGTGGGCCGCCATAAGGTTCAGGGCTGATAATCCAGGTACATTAATTTGTTAGTTCAATCGCGTTAGATACAAGTGCTTTAATTTTTGCTAGGTGTGTATGCATGTGTCATCATGTACGTTGTGTTCTGTTTTTAGGTGTTTGGTTTATGCATTGCCATCTGGAAATTCACACAACGTGGGGGCTGAAGATGGCGTTCGTTGTGGACAATGGTAGAGGGCCAAATGAATCTCTGCTGCCGCCTCCAAGTGACCTCCCAAAATGTTGAGGACAAGTGCCGAGTAGTTGACACTGTGTGCTCAATAAGGAAGGGACAAAGCACGTGAAGAGAAACTATACATATGCATGCCAAGGGGATGAACCGCCGATCAAGGCTAATAACAAGGTTTTCTTGTAGTGAGAAAAAGGAGGGGATGCTTAGGGTGGAATAAGACCAATTGGAATGTCTTCGATCCTTTTTTTATTTTATTTTATTTCTTCATTTGTTGCATTGTTTGTACTCTCATCTTTCTCCTTTTTTATTGATATTTTTGGCTTTTATGCAATTATTATGCATACTAACAGCAGCAACAGTGCAAATCAAAACTTTAAAAAGGGCTCTTAAATGCGCTGCCTAAGCTCCAAAACTTGTTGTGCAATAGAATTGGATAGCATGAAAATAAGTTTTTCATATGCAGTGTCGACTGTCCAAGTATGGATGCTTTTATTTATATCCACGTCAAAGTGTGAATGTTTAGGAAAATTGTTTAAGTAGTGTAATCCAATTAAATATTACTTTTTAATTCACTACTTAAAAAGTTATATATATATATATATATATATATATAAAATAATTGAATAGTAATATTATTTTGTACATTGTGAGTGCGTAGTAATTTGAGTCAAATTTATAAATTGAAATGGCAAAAAAAAAAAAAAACATTCTTGCCAACAATGGTGAAGTTAAGATTAGATCCACTTCGGCCTGTATCTGCTACTTTCTTTTTATTGTTTTTGTCGTCCTGCACTTGCTGCTATAATATAGCTTTCTTATCTCTCCTTGGGCCTTACTCTGAGTTGGATCAAGAATTGGGTCTTATTGTGTGACATAATTATCTTATTGTTCGGACAATCTCATTGTAGCATTTGAGATATTATAAAGGGCATAACTTTCCATGTTAGATGAAAAAAAATGATTTTTTATTCAAATGTTAGCTTAAAAGTTTTTTATAGTTATCATTTAATTGTATATTAATACTTCATTAAAAGAATTTATTTATGATAATGATTAAGAAAAAGTTATCATAACTAAAAAGATAAGAGAATTGTTAAATATAAGTTGGCACAAAAAATTAGTGCACATTATATTTTTATTTTTTTTTCAAATGCCGACTGACTTTAGAGGCTTTTGATCAAGTTTCTCACAAACCATATAAAACGGGCCAAGTCCAACTACTACGGAAGCAGGTAGATTTTTATCACCTTGGCCCAACTAAATTCATAGTTATGGTTTGGTGGCTTAGGCCAAGATGACTAATAGAGAGATTTTATCCGACATTTTTATACTACATAATTGACTACTGCAGCCTAGAATGATGTGATTTTGATGGCTAATTGATAAGATTCGCATAATTGTCATTTGTGAGCATAATTGAGAAAACTATAGTTAAGCACAATTTAAAAATGATTTTTAATCGTCTCGAATAACCTATGCATTTAACATCTTGTGTTTGAGTTGTTAGAATCACACTTAATCGAGTGTTGATGCAAGAAGGAGAACAAAAGGAGTAAGGAATGTCTGAGCTTTATGGTCTTGCCCTAAATCTACATGAATCCTATTCTATTTTACAATCATACAAGTTATACCAGGGTCAACGTAGGCTGTCGTTGACTTACAGTTTTATCCTAAATATCCTCCCATGAAAATAGTTTTAAATACATAACATGATAACATAATCCTTTAGCATAACATGACTTAATATCTTTAAGTGTTTTATTTTGAAAAAATAAAAGTAGAATAAGATCTCATGCTTAGGGAGGTTCCCAAGTAAAAAAGGTGCGTCACAATGGACATCTTAAGTATTAAGTCTTATCTTTAGCAAGAACCTTTCCTTAACATAAGTCTTCTCCCACCAGAATCTTTCCTTAACCATTGTTTTTTATTAAAAGAAACCAAGCATATACATGCAACATGAATTTATTTAATGCAGTAAAGTACGCAGTCTAATGTGGTTCAAAAATAGTTTCATGATTTTCTAAAAATAGCTTCGTAAATATCTACTTCATAAATGAAGAGTTTCTAAAATAATCATAAGAAAATAACTTAATTAAATAAAAGTATTCTTAATAATAACTAACTTTATAAATGGTTATTATAAGGCCTCTTTTGCTTTTCTAGCTCTTGTCCTTGGCATTGGTCCTCCAAGTCCTTTAACTGTCTCTTGGTTCTTGCCCTTGATCATGTCCTCATCACTCCCTTCCTCTTGAAGAGGATTTGTCCTCAAATCAAAGTCTCCTTCATCTTTGCTCATGAGTTCATCCACTTGTTTTTTAATTTCCTTTGTTTCTTGTGGATTGCTTCTATATGCTGGCCTGTTGTGTAGAGAATCTCCCGAAATGAGATCAATTTGATGCTCAATTCCCCTCAATGGTGGTAAACCACTTAGTACACTTGCTGGAAAAACATCTTGGAAATCCTGCAAAAGAGATTTAACACTAGAAGACAATTCAAAGTTATCAAAATAGTTAGTGTTTAAAATTATATTATTGCAATACAACACATAAAGGGGTTGTTTGGTAAGAAACATCCTCTTCACTTCCTTCTCTCGAATCAAGAAGTTGTGTTGCCTCTCATGTGTATCACTCTTTTCACTTTTTTTTGTCTCTTTTTCTTTTCTCAAGTGTATCACCCTTTTCATTCTTTTTTTCCTCTCTTTTTCTTTTCTCAAGTGGATCACTCTTGTGTATACTCTCAAGTGTATCACTCCTCTCTTTTTCTTTCCTCTCTTAGAGAATTTTTCCCCTCATGCGAATTTGGTCCTCACATATCTCTCTTAGACTCAAAGGTTTGAGTACCACCTTCTTTCCTTGATGAATGAGCAAAATCTTATTAGTAAACCCATCATGGCAAGCATGATTATCAAATTGCCATCTTCCTAATAATAAGTGACTTGCCTCCATAGGAACCACATTACACAAAACTTTGTCAGTATATTTTCCAATGGAAAATTCCAACTCCACTTGTTCCTTTACTAGAACCTCACCTCCTTCACTAAGCCATTGAAGTTTATATGGCCTAGCATGTTGTTTAGTGACTAGATTTAGTTTTGAAACCAATCTATCACTAGTTGCATTTGTGCAACTCCCCGTATCCATAATCATCATAGACACCCTACCCTTGATAGAACACCTAGTATGGAAGATGTTTTCTCATTGGGTCTCATCCACGACCTTCAATTGACTTTCTAACAATCTAATAATCATCAATATCTTTCCCTCAATTTTGTTTTGTCGAGGCTCCCTCTCATTTCTCCTTTCTTTCTCTCATTTCTTCTTCTCCATGATGACTTCTATTCTCTAATTGGTCCAACCTCTCATGGAGTGGATCATTTTGTTGCTTCATCAACCTCTCCAAACGTCGTGTTAAAGCTTGCATTAGGAATTGTAAAAGTCCTCATCCATTATTAGGATTATCACTTGTCATCTTAAACAAACAAATCAAATGTAACAAAAACGTCTCACTACACTCAAGTGTATAAATAGTCACCAAATGGTATACAACAATAATATGTAGAACACTTTTTTTTCTTTTTTTTTCTTTTTTTTTTCAAAACTAAACAATAACAATGGCAAGAAACTCAAAACCTAAGCTCTGGTACCAAATGATGTGAAACCAAAGTTATTGTTTCAATTGAAATGACACAAGTGGTTCAACAAATTAACTCTCAATTTGTTGGTTGATAAACTTGGCTAGAAAAATTAGTTTTGCGAAGCAAAACTAAGAGAAATGTAGGCAGCAAAATTTGATTGCTAACCAAAGGATTGGAATCACTCCAATTTGAGACAAAACACATAAAGGATTTGGTTAGGTCCTTTGATAATCTCACTTCTTGAATCACTCAAGAATTCAGGAGAATCACTCTCACAATTTAGTTTGATAAAAATCAAAGGTTTGCTAAAATGCTGAATATGGTTGTTGTATTTTCGTATTGCTACTTTGGCTGTCTTATATAGCTTGCCAATTTATGTTACATAATACCAAGAGTCACAAAATTAACTCCTAAAGGATGTACCATAATCATCAACCAAAACCCACTCTAAATGCACTATAATTACATTAATATTCAGCCAAAGATGTTTTGTAACCTATGGTTGAGCATTCAACAATTGGTTGTTCATTAAGAACCAACTAATGCAAAACAATGCATTAATTTTCACTTATTCCACAGCTAAAAACATCCAAAATTGAATGGCATAGCCATTTATTAGAAAAACATTAAACAAATACTTAAAAAAAATCTCATTGAAGTTATACCACTTGGACCACACGTTTCCATGATACATTTCACCATTTTGGGTTCTTCATTTCTAAATTAAGCCTCATTGTCATAATGGTTGCCAAAACTTGTTATAAGACCTCTTTTGCTTTTCTAGCCCCTGCTCTTGGCATTGGTCCTCCAAGTCATTTAATTGCCTCTTGATCCTTGCCTTTAATCATGTCCTCATCAGGTAGGGGTGGGGCTGGTGGTGGGAGAAGAATGGGATGGATGGATGGTCATGAGTTGGGTTGTGAGATTGAGGGAGGAAGAAGAAATGGGTAGTATAGAGATTTAATGGATATAAGGAGTTAGATCAGAGATTTCATTGGGTGATTAGGAGAGAGAAGAGCCAAAATGAATCAGTTGGCGGACATGTTAACATCCATTAACGCGATAAATCTTTACAAATTTTAAGGACCAAATCAACAATTTTGTTTTGTCAAAAACCTAGTTGGCACTTAAGTTAATATTCAGTGACTTAATTAATACTTTTCCCTTTAATTTACTATTTTTCTACATAAGATCCTTGTTTGGCTGGATATGCACGCGCGCACATGAGTAGAACGCAAGAGCTCAAAACCGAAACACCAAAGCCCCCAATTACATTGTCTTGACTTTTTATAGAAAAAAGCACAATCAGAAAGGAATCTTTCCTTTTATGGAAACAATTTGGTGGTAGCTGGTGTGCCAACACCCATTTATTAATTTTGTTCAATTAGCAATTCAAAGTTTAATTTTTTTTATTCTTTCCTTTCCTTTTCTTTCCAATATTCTAATTTTTTTTAATGCATGTGGAGTCACTTTTTTCCCCTTCCAACAGCTGCCCCATCCCCACAGGACCATCAAGGGGCACCATAGGACAGACTACAGATACCACAATACACTACTAAAACCAAAATACAAATCACGCCACTTAACAATTTATATTATTGTATATATAGTGTATTCGTTTCAGAATACTTGTTTAGAAATAAATGAACCTTTATTGTAAAACTTTGTAATTATTGATGGGTTTGGGAAGTGGTGACCTGGCATTTTCTCGTTAATGTATATAATCATTCCTGTTTTGTTTTCATTATTTTTGATTAACAGAATTGCCCACTAACTTTCATTTTTTTTTCCTTTGATCAAAGGTATTTGGTCGATCCTTTGGCCGAGTGATTACATTTGCCTTGGGAAATTGAATGATTTACTTTAGAGCAATGTTCCGTGTAAGCCAAAAAGTATTCACCAATTGTTTATCAAATATTATAGATGTGTGAATAAACATTTCATATATAAACAAACAAACATTATAGAACTGATAAACAAACATTTGCACGTACAGAAATGAGATAAAAAAGAGACATGCGACACATTAATTGCTAAAAAGTAAGTGTCGCATTCTCTCTGTTGTCTTTACTCACATTCTAAAACGTGTATACTCACGCTTTCTCATAAATAAACATTATAAAATAAAGAACAAATAAACAAATATTATGAAACACAAAATAAAATAAAATGATACCTCATACAAACTAAATAGGGAAGACACTTTTCTCTCTTGCTCCCTCACTCACTCTCTCATAAACAAACATTATAACACTCTAAAATAAACAAACATTACAATACACAAAAATGAATAAATAAATAAACATTACACTACACAAAAACGAATAAATAAACAAACATTACACCACACAAAAACATTACAAAATTTATAAAACAACATGGATCAGAGAAGAATGTCTTCGTTTATACTCTCCATAATGTCTTAAGAACAAAAAAAGGAAGACAAACCCCAAAAAATGGCGGAGACAAATAAAGAAACAGAAAATGAACAAAAAGGAACAAGAAAAGAGAAAGCAGAAAAGAAGAAAACAACATAATAATAATAAATAAATAAAAAAGCAAATGCAGGTGAAATAATTAAACAAAAATGAAAGAAAAATGTTGGTTGGAGTGAAAGAACAAATAAAGAAGGATAGGAGAGTGAGAAGAGCGTGAGTGAGGGAAGGTGGGTGGAAGAAAGAAAAAATCAATATTTAATGTTGATCACTTGATGAATACATTTTTGCTATAAAAAAAAAAAAAGGTGTATTCCTCCTTACTTAAAGGGATGATTTTTTTCCAATACAGATTATTCCATTCTCAAGATGAACTTGAAACCATCAATTAAGAGGTTGGAGATGTCTATCACTATAACCACTCATGTGTTGTTGATAGATTCAGCACTAACTATATATATTATACTTATATATGACAACAATAAAAAAGAAGTGTTAATGTATTAAAATTTTTTGTATTTAAGTCATTTATACGTTGGAAAAATAAAAGGAACACCAAAAGAAGAACGAGCGTGATGATCTATTTGGCACAAAGAATATTTAATGATGTTATGTTAGGGATTTGTGTTTGATGTACAACACCATTATTTGTAGCATGCATCTTGTTAACATCATGTACTACTATCTAAATGGGAGAACATTAAAAAATTCAAGCGGCAAATTATTTTTGTTTGCTTTTGTTCCCCCAAGAAGTGAATGCATGCACTCTACAAAGCAAGGCGAATACAATATAACATATGTCACAAAAAACAAATTTGTAAAATTATTTTATCCTCGCGTCTTTTTGAAATACAGAAATCTATATCCTTCTCTATATTATACAACACACACATGAGAATTATTACTTGTACAATACTTTGTTTAATTAACAAGCTTATTTGCTAATTAATATAATTAGTAAATAAATATTTTTAGTTATCACATGTAAAATACTTTTGTCTTGATGGCTAATTATATAGTCTGATTTCCCCTTAATACACACGTCTTAGTGATCAATTTACGCACATGTATAATGTTTTCAATAAAGAGCACGTTCAGTAAAATGGCTTCTAAACATTCAACTATTATTTTTCTAAAGTATATAAATCAACATCCATTCCTTTCATTCTCATTACAAAAAACTCTTATATATTCATTAATTAAATTAAAACCCAATATACAGGTAAAAGAAATTAAACCCTTGATGGTTGCAGCAGCAAGTTGGTTCTGACGTTGAGTGATTTGTATCATTTGTTTTTGTTTTTTTTTTGTATCGTATGAAATGGAATTATGGGAAGTACATGAGTAGTAATTATTGGACAGAAAAAAGGAGGTAGCTAGTCGCGAGACATTTGTAGTGGCTTGGGATAGTAATGAGAAGCATGAAAGTCGTTGTGCCATTGAATAGGGACTAGTCATACATACACGCCAGATTCGAGATCCCATTCGAAGAACCTGTATTAAAGAAATCATGTTGCATACATGTGTGTTTTTTTTTTCCTTCTAAAAACAAAACAAAAATACTACTGGCAGTAGTACTTTCAATTCAACTATCCATTTATGGTATGTCGGGGGCGTTAAGAGGCGAAGGAAAGGGGGAAAAAAACAGGATCAAGAGGAAAAGCGAAGGAAGTAGTTTGAAAATTTTTTTTTGGGAGTTTAAAATAGAGAAGATGGAGATAAATAGAGAGTTTGTGACGTACTTTTATAATTTTATTCTTTTTTACAATAATTAACATTTTAGGGAGGTTTATTTTATTTGAAAAAATAATTTTAGAAAATGAAATATTTTTTTAAAAAATTGAAAAAAAAATTGTAGAGAAAGATTGATTTTTTTTTTTGGAAAAAATGTTATTTTTTGGAAAAAAAATGTTTGAATTTGAGAAAAAATATATTTAAGAAGTGTAAAGTAGTAATTTTGTGTTATATTATCCTAGAAATCCTCTAAATTAAAAAAAAACTCAAAATGAAGGGGTTTGGAGGTTTTACAAAACTCCCAACCATTTCCCGCACACAAATAAATCTCTCACTCCAAAACATTTTATTTCTTTTCCTTCCCCTCTTAAACCTAACTCGCAAACACATCCTTTCGATTAATACAGGCCAAGGCTAACATGCTCATATAAATAGTTTGATCATCAATGCTCACATGTATTGTTAGTGTTGACTTTGAGTCGTCTCTAATTTGATGGTTACTATTTTTTCAAGTGTAAAAAGATGTGTGAAGCAACATAAAGCTTTCACCCTTTTTCTCTTTCTCTATTTTCCTTTCCCCCGTCGTATTTTGTTTTCCTTTGCTCTGCGCCTTTCTGTTTCCCCTCTCCAGTCTCTCTCCAAGGTAGCTTCAAACACGACAGCACGACGTCGCAACGGTGGTTGATGTCGTTGAGGTAGTGACCATCGCAAATCTGATGGGGGAAGGGCGGCCGTAAAGAAATTTGAACTGAAATGGTACTTCATTATTCAGTTGTTGTAAATGTTGGTAATATATACAAGTAATAAAAGAGTAGTTACAAAAATCAAATTACATGCTAATAGCTAAAGATAAGAGAGAGTTGTTCCTGTTGAGAATAAATGTGAATATTATATATTATATCTATAATTTATTTGTTAGGATATTTAATTATTTTATCTGTTAAGATATCTACCTTATCTGTTAAATTTGTCTTTATGTTTATTTCGCAAACTATCTAGGAGCTAGCCAATCAAGTTGTAAAGTTGTGATGGAATGCAAACAAAGTGGTCGAATTGAGTTTGATGAAACAAAATCTTCAGACAATGCATTTGATCAAGTATATCATCTGCCGGAGCCAATCACTGTAATGATAAGAGTTGAGTCTCCATTACCTAACACATTAGGTAGCAGTCATGCAAGTGATGAAGAAATTGACGTGTATACAATGATAGTGAAGAAGAAGAAGAGTTAAATGATAAACTTAGTTCTGAAAATTATGATGACAATTTTGAATTTTCAGAATAGTATATGTAATTATTTGAGAATTTGTAATACAATTCCATTTGAATATTATTTGTGATTTTCTTATTAAATTTTATTGCACAAATTCATTTTTAGTATTAAACTAATTATAAGGATAATTTATTATTTATGTATTAAAATAAATAGATAAACATTTGGTTATATATTCTATTTAATTATTTATTATATTTAATTAAAACATTAATTGAATTAAATATACATTTATTTAATTAAACTTTAAATTAAACTTTTTTTATTTTGTATGGAATGTCAGATTTTGGTATTAGATAACTATTAAATTATTTATTATATTTAGTAAAAATATTATTGAATTTAATATTTATTTAATTCAATAATTATATAATTATATATTTATTTCATACATAATTTATAGAATTAAATAATTGATGAATTAAATAATAATTTAATGAATTTTTTATTTAATTGAATAATTATATTATTAAATATTTATTTAATAAATAATTTATTGAATTAAATAAGAATTTAATTATTTTTAAATGTAATTATCTTTATTGTCGGACATTACCCTAAACCCTAAACCCTAAACCCTAACCTACTTACTATAATAGTTTCAAAATTTTAATATAATATTCATAATTACCATCAATTTTTTTCGACGGTAATTTGTACAAATTATCATCGACTACATTTGATGATAAGTTTAATAAAATATTAATATTTTATCGTCGTCATAAATTTAAGTATAAATATCATTAAATTTTTGTCGAAATTAACCGGCGATAAATATCATTTAGTGTCCAAATTCTTATTCCACTTTTACCCTTATTCAGTTTTTTTATTATTTTTTCAATTGTTGTAAAAAAAAAAAAAAACCAACCACCCACTCTCCATCTCCAACCACTATTTTTCATCTCTTTGTTTTCCATTTATACTCTCACTTTTTTTACATTTTCTTATATGATTCCACTTTTTATGATTAACAGTTCATAAAAAAAAAATTATATTAGCAGACAGTTCGCTTTAGGGGTGAACACGACGGGTTGTACCCAACCCGCCGACTCGCCAAATCTGACCCAATCGGACCTGTTCGGGTCGGGTACAGCGGGTCGGCGGGTCAGACCCAACGAACCCGTTATGTTATATGGGTCGAGTCTCAAATCTAAAGTCTTGGATCCGACCCGACCCGCCGACCCGACACATATATTTTATTACTATTATTGTTATATTATACACCCATACTCCCAGCCTCCTTATCCTTTCCTCTTCATTTCCCACAACACATGAGCCTCCACTCCTCTCACCTTCCTCGATCTGCCCTCCGCCTCCTCACCTCCGCAGCTCCGCTCGCCTCACCCTCACCTCCCTCTTCCGCCTCAGATCTGCCTCCGCCTCCGCCTCCTCACTTCCGCAGCTCCGCTCGCCTCACCCTCGCTTCCCTCCTCTCGCCTCAAATCTGCCTCCGCCTCCTCACCTCCGCAGCTCCGCTCGCCTCACCCTTGCCTCCCTCCGCTCGCCTTACCCTCGCCTCCCTCTTCCACCCCGCGACCCCCAACGCGACCCCGCAACCACCCCTAATTTAACCCTAATTTTTGCTGCTTGCTCTGTGTGACTCTCTGTGTGTGTGTGTGGAAGGGGGGTGGGTTGTGTGTGTATGGGGGTGGGCTGTGTGGGCTGGGCTGTTTGCTGTGGTATTTTAAAAAAAAAAAAAAAAGAGGGCGGGTCACCCGCCAACCCGCCAAAATCTACCCGACTCGGGCGGGTCTGGCGGGTACCCATAAAAAAAAGTTGCATTTTTTACCCGACCCGACCCGCCCGCAGGACGTCGGGTCGGGTCTGTGACACGGGCGGGGTCCTACCCGACCCGACCCGACCCGTGTGCACCCCTAGTTCGCTTCGCGCCTACAATCCGCTAGTATTTTTTAATACTTAGTTAAATGGAGGGGTGGGTGGTGTTTGAGGATTACTTCCTCTTTACCCGTAGTGTTGTGTAAAATATTTAAATTATTCATAACTATATAAATGATTTTTCATATTGCAAAGCTTTTGCCTATTTCTAAGTTGCTAGGTTAGATAATACACAAATATAACTAGATTTTTTAACAAAAAATTATAATAGTTCTTAAATAAAATGAAATGACATGACAGTTAAGAACCATTTGACATTAAGAAAGTTAATGATTTTGTAACATTTTTCTTTTCTATATGAAACTATTAATGATAAATATTAGCTCTAATAGACAAGAAAAATGTAACGAAGTAAAATTGTAATGGATTGAATTATGGAATTGATAGAACCATTAGAACAATTGTGGATAGTTTCTGCATTTCTTATAGTTGAATTACAAGAGAAAATGGTAGAGATGGAAAACTTGAGAGAAGAATCCTAGGGAGAGAGAGAGGTAGGATAACCTAAATCATATTTTCCATGCCCAATGTCACACCCTTCCCTTCCTATTTATACTAATGTGGCTCCACTAATTGGAGACATTCCTAATTGAGCTTTTATTTACTTGGACCCGTTACAAAAAACTTAATTATTATTAAAACTAATTAAAATGAATAATGTTATAGTTTTGATGCATTTAATTTTTAACATTTAAATTTAATTTAATGTTTGTTTCAAATATATATTTTATTTGTTTAATAATGAAATATTTTTTGTATTTTTTGTTAACAGATTGATTATTTCTAAATTAAATTTGACAAAAAATGAATTTGGAATATGATGTGATATGTTGTCATTAGCGTTGATTAATTATCGTAGAATCAATAACCTTGAATCTGTTTATTTATTTAATTGTAAAATGCTGGAATATGTAAAAGATATGATGTGATGTGGGTAGATAATATTGATAGAATTAAAAATATATGTAATTCAAAAGAAAACTCAAAATATCTAAATCTGGTCAATCTCCACCATTGAATTGTGACTTTAGATTCCAAATGAAATAAATAATTTTTGTTAATAACTAAAATCTAATTAAAATTTATTTATTTAAAATTTAAAACCTAACTTAATAATTAAAATCTAGTAAACAAAGCAATTAAAACTGGGGGCAAAAATGTCCATGGCAAGCAACTTATTTTCAAGTGAAACATTTGTCATCAAATCAGATTATGAAATAGTTTGAAAAACAAAATATGAATGGTATATTAATTTTTATAAATTTGTCATATATAACATTCAAAGTAAATAATTATCAGATTAATTATAAGTAATAACAAAAATAAAAAATAAAAAATAGACCTCAACATTAAAAAACCACTAGGAATGGTATGAGGCCGGGTGGGGGTGGGGTGTACAAAGAGTCGGATAATTCGTCCAACCCGTTGATTTGACTCGATTTGAAGCTATTTTGGGTCAATAGAGTCAGATTGTCAAATTAATAAGGCAAAATCGAAGAACTCATAGTATTTGTAGGGTCGATTGTTAATTTGAATTATTTTAAAACTGACTTGACTAAGAAACCGACATAGAATATATATATATATATATATATATATATATATATATATATA
>QANU01051546.1:65921-171691 GCA_003254905.1 Nissolia schottii
TATATATATATATATATATATGAGAAACACAATGCCTTACGTGGATCCAGGTCATTGGTTGGTTTGGAACTCACTATTCTGAGATAATTTTTAAAATATAGAGTATTAAAATATAACATAATATAATTTCAAAAATATTTTTAATAAATTACTAATGTAATACTGACTTGATTCAATTAAATAAGAACACGTGTTGAGACCAAGTTTTCCTTGTGGGGCCCATGTCCTAGAGATCGTACACCAATAATCATTTGGGAGGCTGGCCAATGAGAAAAAGGGTCTTCAATAGAATATAAAGAGTAAGTATATGCTGCAACCGTACGTGGGACCCACTGCATCACTTGCAGGATCAACATATTTCTGTTCATCTTAACCGTTCCTATGGTGGCTACACCTTTGCTATTACCTCACACTATTGCCCCCTTCAACTTTTTCTTGAGCCTATTGTTGCCATTTAAATTCAAAAAACAACAAAAGAAAGTTAAAGTAAAATAAAATAAAAGGTGTTTGATGTTATTTTTCATCCGTGCTATTTTGATGAATTCACATTTTTATAGAAAATAAAATTATTAGATGTACACTATCTTTTGAGGGGAAGATATAAATTATTTTTATAATATATATATATATATATCTATTTACATTTACTTGAAAAAAAATTTAAATACATACTAAAATAAGATATATTTTTTTACGCGAAAATAAGCTAAATTTAGGTGTAAGTAAATGATAAAAATGTGAAGTTGTAAAATTATACAAATATAAGTATGCTCGTTTTTCTTTTATGTTTAAAATATGTTATTTGGTTGTTCTTTAATCCGTTAATTACATATTACTCTCGAGGAACTAGAAAGATTCAGTTAAATAGTTTTTTTAAAGGGTTGAAAGCTAGTAGTTCAAGTGGTATTTTTCTTACTCTTATGTCAATGGGTAAATTAAAGGATTCATATTCAACTATTACTAGAAAACATATAATGTATTTAACCCAAAAATATATCTATTTTTGGGGAAAAATATTTGCTATAGGGTATTCATGACTTGGTCTGGCTCATTGGCCTAGCTCGGCCCAAGCTTATTTGTCGAGTTTAGGTCGTTGTACTTCTGGTTGACTAAACCTGACCCAAAATCATATAATTCTTTAATATTCATATTTCTTTTAGAAATGAGTGATAAATTATGAGATTTTTGCACACCAATTAATATGTTTTACAAAACGTTATGTTGCTTTTGTATTGATATAATTTGTTTTGAAATATGTAGTGTAAAATATTGCTTAAATTTGGCTTGTTCAATCTAAAATCTTATGACTTTACTACGTATAATGTCTAAAGTTTCATATGTTATCTAAATATGGGGTCGACCGGTTTAATGAGATCATTAGTTAGGTCATTATCCAGGTGGGTTTGAGCTCAAAGAAATGACTAAATCATATAATCAGACTAGCTATGGGTTTCGCTCAACCTAACCTACACCCCTAGTTGCTTCTCCCATTACATATTGTTTTATTCCTAAGGTTCAAGTTTGGATGATTCAATAAATCACAGCAAGTATACTGCATCATATAAGTAGTAAAGATGAAAAAAAAAATATTATTCTCATGAGGATAAATTTAGAATCAAGTAGTCAATAAGCACTCAAGTTGAATGGGTAAAGAACTAGTAAGAATTTGTATTGGAAAGTGAAAAAGTGTGAAATCTAATTGATCAAGTGAATAAAGCAACAAAGTTGTAGAAACAATTGGGAGAAAACACTAGGATACACGATTTCACCTATATAATTCTATTATCTTATCCTAATTCTCAGTTACACAATTTCTAAATTTATTAATTGACGGTCAAGGTTTTTACGTTGATTATGAGTCTCTCTCGACCACTAATAATCCCCTCCTCATAGGTATGGATGTTTGATCTCTCATAATGAAATACTCTTAGTTATAGCTTCATTTTTCGATAAATCCCTAATTACAAATACATAAGCCGATGAGTTCATCTCTAACATCCACCTAACCTATGGTAATTTATTTAACATGGAAGCATCTCTCACAATCCTCTCTCTCAAGTTCATGTGAAATAACAAAGCATTCAATTTGTACACAAGCAATTAAAACCATTAAGAACATATTCAGTTACTCAATTAAACCAAAATGGAATCACATAACGCTAAAATAGAATAGCATTGTATCAACAAGTTACATCATGGTCATACTAGAGGATTTAGTTCATAATGGAAGAAGTAGAAAATATAGACAAATAGAGGAAAACAAAAAATGACATAGCCATGAAGAATTATAACTCAAGATTGATGAATGAGAAGTTTTTCATTGTCACATTGATCTTTGGACTCTTCGTTCTCACTCCATTAGCTCTCCTAGGGTAGGTTTCTAGTCTTTTAAGGTGGCTTAGGATAGTAGGCCCCGACACCACTACCTTGGTAGTGATAACATTCTGGCAATCCACGACCGTCGTGGCAATTTCGGTTTGCCGTAGCGATGCCAATTTGCTACCGCAACACCCTAAAAATGATAGTTTCGTTTAGTTTATAAGTTTTCTCATGGTGTGGTGTTTGTTGGCCAATCCAAGTGCCAATTCTACGTCGCTTGGAGCTTTTAGTGCTAGTGCTCCTCCGTCTTTGACCATTTTGTGACGACCTCAAAAATTGCCACTGACATTCAATGGACTAGTTCCCTTATGAAAGCCTCCTAACATGCTAATCATGAAAACTCCCAGCTTTTATAAAAAATGAAAAAGGAAAGTGAGTCATCGCTCAGTGAATGACAAACCCCATGGCGACATGAGACAATTCGTAATCATGACATGCAAATGAAATGCATAATATAGTACTCTAGTATCACACATGAAAACATTTATATAATTATAATACCTAATACGTAAAACATTTGAAAACATAGTTAAGTGGGGAGTAGTCTAGATAGACAATCAGAACATTATGGTTTAGCTGTTCCTGAAATGCCCTATTCTACATTATGATCGTACAAGGTATACCGGGGTTAGCGTAGGTTCCCACTGACTTATAGTTCTATCCTAGATTTACTCCCATGGAAACAAATTAAATAACATAACATGAAGTAACATGAACATGATACCTTCAATGATAACTAATAGCGTAACATGACTTCATTCATAAATATGCATACAAATGCAACCTGATATATTTAATGCACTAAGACATGTGGTCCCATGTAGTTCTAAAATGGTTTTCATGACTTCCTAAAATATTTGCATAAATATTTTCATAAGTAACTACTTTCATAAATAAAAGTTTCTAAATAAATCATTATTTTCATAAAAACAATAGGAAATTCCTAAATAATAACTTATTTCATAAGGCTTAATTAAGTTTTAGCCCTTATAAAATTTTTAAATTTGTTTTTAGTCCCTGTAATATTTCAAAGTTTGTTTTTAGTCCCTGTGTCTGGCTGAGGTTAACAGTGCTGACATGACCGTTAACGGCGCTGACGTGGCCTTGCCACGTGGCATAAAAGTTTTTGTTATGCCACGTGGCACGCCAAGTCTAGCGCCGTTAACCCTAGTTAGACACAGGGATTAAGAACAAACTTTGAAATTTTATAGGGACTAAAAACAAACTTTGAAATTTTACAAAGGCTAAAAACTAAATTTTATTTAAATAATTTTTTTGTGTCTATGAAAGGGTAAAACCAACATCAAACATTTTTTTTGTTTTATATTTATTTTAAATAATTTTAAAAAAAATTATTTAAATAATTTTAATCACATATTTAATAATTTAAATAGTTTTGACATTTTTTTTATTAATATGAACATGATTTAGTAGTTTAAATTATTTAAAGTTTGTTAAAATAAAAATAGTAGCTTTTTTTATTTGATATTAGTTAGTATAAATATTAAATATATATTTAGAACATGGTGGCAATATACAAAGAAGATTACATAAGTATTGAGTAGGAATATATTAATTTATTAGGATATATATTAGGATAATTTATGATATGTCAGTCTATAGAGTGTTCAAGTGGACTACAAGTAAAGTGTAGTGTGGCATATCTAGTTAAATGCATAGGTTACTCAATACAATTAAAAATCATTTAAAAACGGTGCTTAAACTATAGTTATCTCAATTATGCTCATAAAAGGACAATTATGCAAATCTTATCAATTAGCCATCAAAATCACATAATTCTAGACTGCAATGCTCAATTATGGAGTATAAAAATGTTGGATAAAATTCCTCTATCAAGTGCTCTAGTGAACTATAAGTAGGATGTTGCCGTATTATGATTATTAATTTGTATCTTATGTAAATGATTTTATTTTATTAATTTATGATGGTTAGTTTATTTTTAAATGTTTCCTTTTTATTTTTTTTCATAAAAGCTGCATGTTTTCATGATTAACATGTTAGGAGGCTTTCATAAGGGAACTAGTCCCTTGCATGTCGGTGGCGATTTCTAGGGTCGTCACAAATTCACCATCAATAATACTTTGTGTATAACTGAAATTCTACCAATTGCATTTAATTTTCATTTTCTCTACTCTCCCTTATGCGTCTTTCTTCTTCATTTTTTTCTCTTTTCTTTCTCACTCTCTCTTCATTTTTTTTCTTCTTCGCAAGAAATTATGGATCCCACAGTTTTTATTTTTGTCATATTATTTGTTTTTGGTTATTCAAAAGTTTGTGTATGTTTGTAGAAAAGTTTGTACATGTAAGCATCATTCTCCTCCTCCTCCTCTTCCTTCTCCTTCTTTTCTTCAGTTCCATCATCTTTTTTTCTAGTTGTTCAAATATTTGTGTATGTGTATAGAAAATTTGTATATGCTTATTCAAAAGTTTTTGTATGTGAGCACAAAAGTTTTATTTTATGTCTTCATTTTTGTTTTCATTTTCATTTTCGTCTTATTCTTTATTTATGCTTGTTCAAAAGTTTGTGTATGTTAGCACCAAACTTTTCCTCTTCTTCGTTTTCATTTTCATTTTTCTCTTATTCTTTGATTTTGTTTGTTCAAAAGTTTGTGTATCTATTTTGAAATATTTGTGTATGATAGAGAATGAGCCAACATGCTTAGAGTGTGAGTAGTAGGGGTGGAAATAGGTCGAGCTGAGTTAGACTTTAGCTCAAATAAGCCTAACATGCCTGTAAATTTTTTGGCCTGAGCATGGGCCTGTTACCTGTCATAGACTTTTTCTAAAGATTTAACCTGACCTTTTTAAAAGTCTTGCTTGGCCTGAAAGCCTATTTAAAGGCTTACTTGAAACAAATAAAAAATAAATAGTTTAGAAGTCAATGAAGCTTAACATATTGTGTATCTAATTAAGCCATTAACAGAAAATACAAGGAATGACATTTTTCTAGTCATTAAAATTTGACACTGCCAAAATGTTGAAAGCATTTTTACTCTCGTCGTTCAAAATTAATACATCCTACTTTACAGCTTTCAGATTCACAAGGAATCCAATTGCAGTACAGTCGGGTATGATCGTATCCACAGAGAGTTGCAAAAATACCGTTCTTGAGTTTGTTAACTAAACAATGAAGTGAAGGATTGGTGATTTGGTATTTAGATAAATAAATAAATAACAGAAAGATAAATAGGCAACAAAGTAGAGACAGATCAGGAAGCTTGTTGGGTATTGAATCCTATTATAATTTCATGCATTCATAACTTAAACATCAGAATTATCATTTCGTTGATTCCTCGCCATCAGTTCTTAACTTATTCATCGCTCTCGCGCATAAAAAGATCACAGGTTTCCCTTGTTATGCTGTCACTCTCGCACACAAACTTAACAAAGTACACCAGCATTATTTTAGATGTTAAAAGCGACTAATATTCCTAACTCTATCTCTAGCAATTAGGTTTATTAGATGAATTGATTTAGTTCCAATTTATGATGCCGTTCTCACGCGCAACCAAACAGTTCGAAATCATGTTTTAGGTAGCTAAGCTAAAACAAGCATTAAGAGTAAAATCAATTCATGCAAATTATGGAAAATGATAGATTCATTAATGTAAAAGTACATGGATACAATCAGTCTATAATAATCATCAAAATCCCAACAACAAGAGGATTACAAATCCATCTTACAAGAGTATCTCGGAGGCAAGGTGATGGACGCTTACCATGACACGTTCTCACGCTATCATGACGACGTCCGCCGTGCTTCCTTGATTCTCCCGGCTCCTTCACTAGCCTCCTCTTTGTTGCTAAACTAAATTAAGAATTGAAATTCAAGTGAAATTGAAAGGAAACGGATTCTGAAGTGTATACAATGATTTCCCCCATGTTATGAGCCTCGGCCTCTATTTATAGGCCGAGTTTGGGGTCACCGCTGAGCAGCCTGGTGCACCGCTCAGCGGTCTGAGCTTTCTTCACCGCCACGGTTCCTCTGAATGGTGGCTCTGCTCTGACATTATCTGTCAGAGACGCTGAGCGACGTGCGGTGCGCTGAGCGGTGTCAGAGCAGGGTGGCATTGCGGCTGCAGGTGCGGCTGCAGAGCTTCCTTCACGGCTAAGTTTCTTCACTTTGAAGCAAGGTGCGCTGAGCGGTTATATCCCATCCGCTGAGCGGTTCCTTCGTGCTAGCCGCTGAGCGGTTTAGTTCACCGCTGAGCGGTGGCGCATCTGCCTTTGCTTTTCTGCTTCTTTTGTCCCCTTTACTCTTTGTTTCCTTTCTCTGTGGGATTTCTCTTTGATCTTTTATCTTGCATCCATCTCTAGAATATTTTATAAATCCTACAAAAGTGGGGAATTTAATCAGATAATTCATTAAACTTTAAGCAGACAGGTGCCTTTTCAATAGTTGAAATTGCGTACTTTTGGTACCTAACACAAAACAAACATGAAAGAAGATATATCATACCAGTACCAAGAAAGAATATTAATTCAAAAGATTAAAGTTATATGTCAAGAGATTGAAAATTAATATGTAATATAACTAAATGTTGGGATGATAACTTGTACTCAGTGAGATTGCACGAGAAGAGGTGCCAATGACAGTGGCACCAACGAACGAAGAGGTGAAGGTCGTCAAAGAAGAAGAAGAAGATCTGACTCTATCTTTGAAGGAGTGAAAGAGAGGAGAAGCATAAGATTTTTTTTTGACCTAATTAGGTCAAAATAGGATTATGGTAGACTTTGATTTTTTTGAACTAACATCTTCAACATTTTATTTTTGTAATAATTATAACAATATGAAATAATAAATATAAATAGGTCAACATGTTGGACCTAATAGTACATTTTTATTGCTTATGACTTGACCAAATTAGTTAAAAAGGTTAATACCCTATTTGGTTCCTGGGCTTTATACCCTTGCCCTAGTTGGTCACTCAACTTAAAAATTGAAAAGTTAGTCCTTAGACTTTCCAAACGTTAGACTCATTTCCCTAAGTAGTCCATAAACAATATAACTATTTCCTCTTGGGACATGAGGTAGAGACTAATGAGTCCAATGTTTGCAATGTCCAAGGACTAACCTGACACTTTTTTAAGTTGATGGACCAACTATGACACAATTGTAAAGTCTAGGATCAAATAAGGAATTAACCCTATTTAAAAAGAGTTTTTAAGAAACTTGAGTCTGACTTATTTAATAATTGGGCCTAGGCTTGCTAGGCTTTAATCGAGCCGAGCCAAAGGGGATCCGAAGAGAGAGTGTGACAATTCTTTTTGCTATTTAATGCAGAGGAGATTTGATTTTATTTGGTTTTTGTATTAAAAAGTATGTGCGTAAAAAAGTTCGTGTCCATTTGTATTTATGTATAACGTACATATAGCTACGTTGGTTGTACCTTAGCTGAATTTCAATTGTACATCTAGCATTACTGTTCCCATGTTGACTACAAGTTGCCTACGTTTCGGGAGACCCATCTTTCACTTTTGTTATTTAGTCCTTTTGGAACTATTTCTTCTTCTTCTTTTTTTTTTACATTTTTCTACTCTTAATTGTTATCTTCTTTTGATCAATAAATTTTTTTTCTTTGTCAAAAAAATCAAATTTATTCTATCATTGTTTTAACACATAAAAATGCTTCGGAAGGTATATCAAGGTTGGTGATGTTTTACGAAGCGGATAGATTATTAGTCTCTAATTAAATAAATTTTTAGGTTTTCTTAATGGCCATTTCTTTCCAAAAAAAAAAGGAACTATTGTATGGCTAAATTATTCATATTAAATGATTTTTTTTGACCAGTTAACTTTTATAAGGATTCTATAAAATAATTTTTTGAAGTCAACTTCTTGCTTAAATATTGTTACTTATTAAAGTGTACAATAAGTATAACTTCATATCTTCCTGGATGTTGGCACATCAATACTGATAAGGAAGTATTCAAGATTATGCAAGTATCATTCTTTTTACACCATGTATGTATCCATTCTTATTTGTAAATATATAAAAAGAAAGTAAGTCTAAAGCAACATTTTTAATTTTTCTTAAATTAAACAAATTATTAATGTTCATATTATTGCTGAGATGCACATAAAAAATATTATTACGGAGTTTCATTGACTAGTGCAAAACAGGTGAGCTCTCCATCATTCATGATGAGCTGCCAATCCCGACCAAAATTTTAAAAAAATTATAATAATTGACATCAATAAAATAATATTTGCAAGTATGTGCGAAGTAACAGCTGAGTATTTAAAAAAAGAGGTAAAGAGGGAGTAAGTCGGAGGAAATTATTTCATGCTCTATATATTTTGAAAGATGAGAAAATAGTGAAAAGAGAAAAAAAGTTAATAGTTTTCATGATACGTGAAATAATTTTTTTTTAAGGATATGAGAATTATTTGACAATGAGACAAAGCTTAACTAATACTATTATTATTTTTTTAGTAGACTCGAGTTTGAATCTTTTAAATATAGTAATAAATTATTTTAAAAAAAGGTTAAGCATTGTTAATATAAAATAATTTTATATTATTATTTAATTATATATTATTATATCATGAAAATAACTCTTATCTCTTTTCCATCAAAAATTTTATATATAACAATACGTGATTGAATGTCAATATAAGATTATTTTACATTAATGATGGATACCAATTAAACACTTTACAATATTACTAACTTCTTTATTATTAAAATTATTATTATTATTATAAAGAAAAGTGCATAGAAGCAGGGGGGTCTCAATTATATTAAGAGGGAACTTTTTATATTATATAGTTTCAAGGATCCACAAACACATATCACCCAATCAGAGCTCACCAGCTTCATCCACTTCCTTTTCCTGTGCTCTCTTCCCCCTTTGGTGGGTTTCTCTTTGTTGGAGGATAAAGATTTATTGTCAATAGCAAACTTTGTTTTTTGATTCATTCCTTGAAGCTTGGTGGTGATTCTGCTTTTTCAGCTTCCACATATTTATTAATTTCACCCCTTTTTCCCATCTGGGTCTACTTTTTTATTTTTTATTTTCATTTTTTGTTTTTTCTAATATTAGCTTTTTTTACCTCCTTTTTCTTCAACCCACCCTCATAAATTATGAGTCCTTCTGCTCTTTCCTAATTGGGGTTTGCACCATTCTTTGCCCTTTCCTTTTTTTCTTTATAGCATCTAATTGAGTTTTAAGCATAAGGTTGAAGCTGCAGCAAGAGTTTAATAATCAGTTTTTAATCCATGAAAGCTGTTATTTCCCTTTTTCTTCTGGAAGAATTCTAAGCAGTTTCTATTTGTTTTGTTTAGTTTCTGTTCTGTCTCAGTTTGTTTCAGTTCATTGGGGTTTAGATCTCAAAATAGTGGTTCAAGGGGTTTTATCTCCCTGGACCAATTAAGCCATACACTCTTTAATCTCAGTTTGGATTATTATTCTCTTTGATTTAATAAAAATAAAAATGGTTTTATTGTTTTTCATTTTGTTCTAGATTCCTCTTGTCCTACACATAAAAGGGGTTATTCTGATTCCCCCCCCCCCTCCCTTTGAGAAAATGCTTGTGGATTTATCCTTCAAATTTTTGTGGTAAAACCTCCACCTCTGCTTCTCACATCTCGCTTGATTCCCACTTCAAAGTTTTAATCTTTCAAAGTGTGTTAAATCTCCTTCATATACTGAATTGCCTCAAATCCGTAGTTCTTTCTTTAATTAAAAACAAAGAACTATTTTTTATTGAGTGATGAAGTGGGAAATAGAAGTACTCTCTCCTCCACCTTATGTTCATCACAACAACCACCACAACAACACTCATTGGCTTCTTGGAGATGATGAGATTACCAAATGGACCCCAGAGGAGAACAAGCTGTTCGAGAATGCCCTTGCCTTGCATGACAAGGACACCCCAGATAGGTGGCACAGGGTGGCTGAGATGATACCTGGCAAAACTGTTCTCGATGTTATGAAGCAGTACAAGGAATTGGAAGCTGATGTGTGTGATATAGAAGCTGGTTTGGTACCTATCCCTGGTTACAGCACCACCACCACCACCACTTCACCTTTTACACTGGATTGGGTTAACCCTTCTTCTGGGTATGATGGGTTTAAAGGACTTAATACTACTGCAAGGAGATCTTCCTCTAGAGCTCCTGAGCAGGAAAGGAAGAAAGGTGTTCCATGGACTGAAGATGAGCACAAGTAAGTTTTCTGAATTCTTACTCTTTTTCTTCTTTTTTTTTTCTTGCTTTTTAATTTCATTTATCTATATGCAGGAAAGTTTAAAGATATGGGGGGGGGGGTGTGTGTGTAGTTTTACTGTTTATACCACCTTGTAAATATGTATTTGTGAACTTTAGGATCTAGTTATTAAGAGTTGGAATTAGGGTGACCTAATGTTGGCAGAGCTTTACTCATACAGTGGCCTGACCTGGTTCGAGCCTAGTTATTTTGAATTAAGATGTTCCTAAATGAGATCCCTTGTAAAGTTAGAAAGGAAAAGGTTATACATCCATGAATCAATTTATTGCATTGTGTGCGGGTCCCGCTAGATGATTTAAGGGTGAATAACATTTCAGTTTACAAGTTATTGATCCAAACATGGTTAGTTAGGGTTTAGCCGACCCTTGATACCAGTGGCTTAGACCAAAAAGGCTATAATATTTCTTATTGGTCCTAAGCTCATTTCAGCTTTCAAGTAGCTGCTATAGGTCAAATTCATGTGATCTTTTTATTTTAGTAGTTGGGTTGAAACTTGATGAAGGTTCTCTTATAAGCAGATTGTTTCTACTTGGTCTGAAGAAGTACGGCAAAGGCGATTGGAGGAACATCTCGCGCAATTTCGTCATCACTCGAACGCCGACGCAGGTGGCTAGCCATGCGCAGAAGTATTTCATCAGGCAGCTTTCCGGGGGCAAGGACAAGAGGAGGGCTAGCATCCATGACATAACAACAGTTAATCTCACAGATAACAGAGCAACCACCACCTCAGAAGAAAGCAAAAGATCCAATTCACCGCAACATTCCATGGTGTTCGCAAATCAGCAGCAGCAAGCAAATTCTACTGCTAGTACCACTAGATCAATATCACATTTCCAGTGGAATATTAACAATGAAGAAGTGTTTATGTCTCCTTATGGTGCTAATTCCTATGGTTTTAAGATGCAGGGTCAGAATCTTCATAAAAGTGCAATTCATCATCATGAGTCTTCATTCCTAGGACATAATCAGACACAAAACTTGGCTTTCCAAATGCAATCTTCCCAGCACTATTCCCATGCATGATATATATACCTGGCTGGTTGTATTGTATTTTGAATTATTTATGGCCTAAAACTCTTATCGTTTTTGTTTTTATCAGTTCAATAGTACAACATTACTGTTTGTGCAACTTTACAAGTTTTTATGTGAATATCTTGCATTAGAAAACTGGTATATGGTACTTTTGTCCTTTTGGTGTTATGAAATTGATGGAAAGTACGGAGGCAATTTGTTTCTTAAACAAACTTAAAACTTGTGAAAGGCCAAATTTGACAGTCAAACACGTTCCCAACTTTGGATTTTCTATGATTAAAAATACTAGGGTTTGTTTGGTTTGTGTTTCATTTCTTGTTTTTCTAAAATTTTGCGAAAGAAATAGTTTCACTTCTTCTTTTCATTGTTTTTTCAAGACGGCTAAAAGTAAGGCTTAAATTCAAGATTGAGTAAGCAAGTATTTGAAACAACTTACTAAGACTCAATAAAGTTCAACTAATATAGGTTATGCTTCATTAAAAACTTTCAAGGAAAAATCTAGTAGGATAAATTCTAAGAGAGAAAAAAAGAGCACACAACTTACATAGTTTAAGGGATAAAACTACAAACCAAACATGTCAACAAACCAAAATAGTTTTATCATCTTAAGCAACACACACGAAAAACTTATGGTTAGTCTCGCAAACCTTCTTGCTATCTCGCCAATCTCAACTGCTGAGTAGTCATGCCAACTTCAATGCTGAAAAGCACGAAGCAGACTGAAAATAAGAAATAGAACCTCAAACTGTTAAACATCTTGAGTGAATGAGTTAAAGGGGCACAAAAAATACAAGAAATAGACAGAGAGCAGAAAAATAACGGTGTTATATTATCAGAGTTGTATATGAGTACAAAGGAGCCAATACCTATTTATAGGCTAGGTAGAGAATAAAGTAATAAGGACAATAATCAAATTAAATCAAGAGTAAATCAATTAGAAATAAATCTAAGATACTAAATTATTCTTAGCACCCTCCCTCACGCTAAAGCTTCCCGAGCTTTAAGCTTGTCACAGTTCAATGGAGAGCTGAGTGGGGCGGAACCAACAAAAAGCGTAACCAGTGAAGGTAACGGTGGCTGGGCGTAACTAGCGAAGGCAATAATGGCTGGGCGGAACCAGCGAAGGCAACAACGATGGCTGGGCGAAACCAGCAAAGGCAACAGCAATAGGCAACAATCGAAGCTGCGCGGAGGCAACAAAGGCAACATCGAGACTGTGAGGAAGTAGATTAAGTCAACATCAAGACTATGCAGAGGCAGTTAAGGAAAAAAAAATAGAGAACATTTGATTTTATGAGTAATGAAATCAACAAGACATCTTAAAAACTAAGAATTTAATCTCAAAATTGGCTGAAGCGGGAATATGGGTTCAAGGTGGGAACCATGACTCTGATATCATGTTAAACATCTTAAGTGAACGAGTTAAAGAGACACGGAAAATACAAGAAATAGACAGAGAGCTGAAAAATAACGATGTTATATTATCAGAGTTGTATATGAGTACAAAGGAGTCCACACCTATTTATAGGCTATGTAGAAAATAAAGTAATAATGATAATAATCAAATTAATCAATAGTAAATCAATTAGAAATAAATCTAGAGAGAAAAAAAAAAAAGAAAGACCCTAAATTTTTAAGCCTAGAATGAACTCATAACTTTAGGATTAAGAATTGAATAGTTTACACGACACGTTAGCAAAGGGATATGTGACAGATTCTGTTAATTTTTGTATTATAAAACTTATAGTATGGTTTAGTTGAGTGATTCATAATAGCAATTGCTCTTCAAAGATGCACAAATAGTACAAGGAGGATTCAGGTAGATTAATTAACTATTTAATCAAAATATATTTATATATTTATGTGTTATAAAGCGTGATTCATGTGGGACTAGACAGGGTAAAATATTCCATAGAGGCCTTGTTGGTCATGCATGGTGGTAAAGACTGTTTTGTAGAGTAGACACTTGAGTCCAAAGAAAGCATCACCGTTTTTTTTTTTTTTTGGTGATTCTCTATAAGTACGGAGCATGCCTAATTGGCAGTTTTAAATGTTTGACTGTTCTCCATGTAAGTGGCTAAAGTTGTAAATCCCACTCTTGGAGACAACTTAAGCTTGTTTGGTTTGTGATTTTATTTATGATTTTTTATTTTTACTTTTTTAAGATAGATATCGTTTTGGTTTGAACACATTATATGTTTGTCAGTAGGAGTTAAATACGACTCTTTTAAGTTATCCATTAACACTGGATTAAGAGAGATGTCACTTGAGCTATTAGCTCTCAACGTTTTTTTATTTTTCTCTTTTGTTCATAAGAAAAATAAAGATTACAATCTCATATGAGTGACACCCTATAATCATCATATGGAAAAACACCAAGTTCATTAATAGGGTTTAGCCCAAATAATCACACAATAGTTCGCTTCTGTAAGGGCATGATCGCATGATGCACAGTGACAACCCAATCTTTAGATGGATTCTCTCCGGATAAAATTTGTCACCTTTAGTCATGTTAAGAAAGATGAATGTTGGATAAAATATAGATGGCCACTTGTCACATATGAGCGATGACACCAAAATCTACAAAATAAAACACCAAAAAATATATGCAACTTTTAAGGTATGTATTCACTTTCCTTTAGGCTTAATTCACTCTCACCATATCCAAAAATATGGGTACAAATGAGTTGTTGAAATCCATGGTACCAAAGAGAGAAAAAAGAGAATTGAAATTGAATTTGCTAAAATGAAATTGAGAGAATGAGAAAGGATTACAGAATTACAAGTAATGCAGCCTACATATAGACTTATGATGACAACTAACCATTAGCTAATGTACTAGCTAATCCTAACTAACTCAATACAATAACAACTATCAACTATATCATCTATATATTCTAATACCCCCCGCAAGCTGGACAATGTGCACTAACATTTTCAGCTTGGAAACAACAATACAAAGAAAAATCAAAGAGCAACACAATGCTAAATGATTGAAAACCAAAAGCAACCACCGAAGTTCCTAGTTCCTGGAAGTCTTCGACTTTCACTGAAGCCCCTTCGATCTTCCTCCAACGTCTCAATGGCACCAGTTGCAAATGGTCCCAACATGGGAACAATTATCACAGGCAAACACATGGCAAAAGCAAATGGTCCCATCACATCAAAAGCTTAACCACCTACTAGGCAGAAGCAAACAAAACTCAATTGTCAAGTGTAGAAGCTGAAATTCGACGCTTAACCACCTAAGATAAGAGCAAATATAAAGCCATAAGGCTAATAGAATATGAACCAATGCTTAGCCATGTCATACACTGATCTAAATCAAAGCCACACGAGGCTAACAAAGCAGAAATTTGTAGGCTAACAAAGCAGAATCAAAGCTAGAAACTAAAGTCTCCATCTAAAGTCTGAAGCACACATAGATTCTCCACCATAATCCAATAGTACCAAAACCAACTCCATGATGTTTATCCACAACATTTCATCATCTAATGCTTGAGAAAATGTTACACGAGATCAATCACCAAAGAGCCACAGCGAACGCAAGTAACAAATTACAACTAATCACAATTGAAGCTTGCAGTGTGAGTTAGGGTAATGAATGTGAGTTATGTAATTACAAAACAAAATCAAAGATCATGAAGAATCAATCACAATCACAACCGCAAAGTCATCACAACGGAATATCATCACAAGAAATTTGAACTAACCAGCAACAGAACCTGATAAATTCCAATAGGAATTTCTTGAACAATAGGCAAACCGAAATCAACAGCAATTTGCCACTCCAAAATCCCGAGAGATTGCAGGTGTGTGAGTGAATTATGCCACTCCAAAATCCCAAATCTGTTCTCATGATTATGTGGACTCCATTATCTGTATCCACTATTGCAGCAAGAAGAAGGAAAACTCAACAAGATCTTTCCAACGTTCAATCATCATCTAAATTTGATCTAATATCTTTACCAACTTTCAGAGCCGAGATCACCGCCGCTAATGTCGTCGGAGTTCAAGAGAGAGAGCAGAGACACAGATCTGGAAACAAGAAACAAACCGGAACGAGATCTGGTAAGACAGCAAAGTACCAAACCTTCTGAGGAGAACCAGATTTTTACTCTGCTCCGCTGAACGATCCGCCGCTCGCAGCAAACAGGAGCAACGGCGGCGACAGCGACTCTAGGAGGTCGAATCTCTGCGCCAGGAGAACGCACAACTCCGCGCTGTGAACAAGGAGCTCCAGAAGCAGCTCAACTTCGTGATACCAGATCTGAAAACCGGAACCACAAAAAAGCGGCGTAGAAGCTCTCGCCGTCGTCGGTCACCGCTCCCAGCCGAAGATCCGGCGGGTCCCTGCACATCGTCAAGCCGTGGCGGGAGATCTCCAGTTTTTGGCTATTTGAGTGGTTCTAGAACCCAACGAAGTGGTGGCACGGTGTCGTCAGGAAGCACGGAGGATCCGGATCGCCGCCAGGGAAGAGAGATTTTGCAAAAAAAAAACGGAGAAAGAAAGGGGAAAATGAAACAAAAATAGAGAGAGAGAGAGAGAGAGAGAGAGAGATTTTGCTTCGAAAATGAAACAAAGAAAGGGAAAGGATAAATGCTTTTGTGTTTGTTTTCTTATGAGAAAATAAGCAAAGAAACGAAAAGAATCCAAAGAAAAAGTGTTTGGGAAGTGAGAAAATGAAAGAAAACGATGAGAAAAAGAAAAACAAAAAAGAAAATGAGTGCAGTGGAATGTTCAAGGCGAATGTCAATGCTCTGATACCATGTTGAAATCCATGGTACCAAAGAGAGAGAAAAGAGAATTGAAATTGAAATTGTTAAAATGAAATTGAGAGAATGAGAAAGGGTTACAGAATTATAAGTGATGCAGCGTACATGTGGGCTTATGATGACAACTAACCATTAGCTAATCTACTAGCTAATCCTAACTAACTCAATACAATAACAACTATCAACTACATCATCTATATATTCTATTTCTAATGAGTTAACGACGAATTTCTTGCGGGATACAATGAAGATAACTTCCATCAATATTCAGCTTCACAAAGCCATTCACAGGCCAATCATAGTGCACAAGATGCACATCTCTATTAGGATGCTTAGAACCATGAGGATCCCAAACCTGAGAATCAAATAAAATGCAAGCGCGTACCTCGTGAATATTCCAACTTTCATTGGCCATGGCGAATGTGGTGCGAGAGCACCAAATTCACCAAACGTGTCATAAGAAAAGGAAACTCTAAACTTTATAATTATTTTTTTTTTTGAAAAAATGCGCTTTAATCCCCTGAACTAGAGTAAATGAAACTTTTACTTAATTATTTTTATTTTGATTTTCAATGTATTCAAACAATAGAATATTGAGAAGAGTAAACTTTTACTTTATTATTATTATTTTTTTAAAAATGCGCTTTAATCCCCTGAACTAGAGTTATGTGCACTTAAACTCCTTAGTTTGAAAAAAATGTAAATAAAATCTAAACATTGCTTTTATGTGCATTTTTATATCTTATTGACTAAAATACCCTCTTTTCTCTTCCTTTCCTTACACCTTTTTATCTTTTCCTTTAAGGTGTTCTTCCTCATTTCCTTTTGGCCTTCAAGATATCTCTCCAGAAACATAAATCTAAAATTTCTTCGCTCACATCAACCAAAATCAAATTCAAAAACTAGAAAAGAAAATTATCCCTAAACTTCAATAAAATAAAATCAATAAATTAGTCCAGTTTAAAAATTCTCTTTCGATCTCCAAATCTAAGTTCTCTCTTGATCTCACTCTACACAGT
This sequence comes from Nissolia schottii, assembly GCA_003254905.1. NCBI lineage: Eukaryota > Viridiplantae > Streptophyta > Magnoliopsida > Fabales > Fabaceae > Nissolia > Nissolia schottii. Next base: position 83,381 of record QANU01051546.1, read on the forward strand.
TTTTATAAATCTTGTGATGACCAACATTATCATCATACATAAGAAATAACATTGTCCATCAAATTTTAGAACTAATATAAAATATAATAACATTTCTCTTAATCTCGTTCATCTATAGGAGGAATAACACTGTCCATTGCAATATGGTTATGGGCGTGCTTGATGGCGGTTTAGAGGTTAGTTGTATTGTTTTGGATTTATTCCTCTTTTTTATTTCTTGTTATGTTTTTCTTCCAAGTTTCAATTATAGGATGTAATGCATGTTAAAATGTAATTTGTTGATTTTATTTTATTGAATTATAGGGTTAGTAATTTTCTTTTCTTATTTTTTGAGTTTTATTTTGGTTGATGCTAGTGAAGGAATTTTAGATTTGCGTTTCTAAAGAGATTTTGAGGACTCAAAAGAGAAGAGAAAGAGCATTTTGAAGGGGAAGATAGAAGATGAAAGGGAAGGGAAGGAGAAGAGAGTATTTTAGTCATTAAGGAGTTAAAGTGCACATAAAAGAAATGTTAAGAATTTATTTACACATTTTTAAAATTCAGGGGCTTAAGTGCACATAGCTCATAGTTCAGGGGACTAAAATGCATTTTTTCATTTTTTTTAAATTTTGATTTTCAATGTATTCAATACATTGGAAATAATGAAAATTTCCTCTTATGACTTATTAACAACACAATTCTTTATTCTTTGGTTCCAAAATGCTTTTTGAATACTAAACATGATGTTGACACTAAGCATGAGCCTTATGATGTGCGTAAGAGACCAAACATGATGTACACCAAGCTTGGTGTCCAAATAGCATCACTCTTATTGGTTTTTTTTTTTTCAATTTTAATTACAAAATTATCATTTTTATTTCACTTTGTTTTATATTTTTAAAATTTGGCAAAGAAAACCAATAATTTTAATTTATTTTGACGATTTGTTTTACAAAATTCTAAAACATTCAACAAATAAACTAAGATGACAATTTTGTACCTAAATTTAAAAAATGAAAAATGAAAAAACTTTTAAATAAAACCAAACAACCCTTAGCATTTCAATTCGCTCAACGATTACTTAAACAATCCATATAATGTTGTGTGTGTGTGTTAATCTTGACTTTTATGTACATTTCAAGAGCAATATTTTTAAGGCTTTGAGATTACTAAAATTCGTATTACTCAAAGATTTCTTTTTATACACGGTATGAAATTGAACCATTAACCCAGAGACTCAATTCTTTGCTAAGTTCACAGGGTTTTGTTGGTTTCATTGCCAAGATTTTACTTATAAGCCCAAAAGAAGTTTTCGGATTCTTTTTCGGGTAAGAAAATTTTCATTGACCACATATTGCTTTTTCTTTCAAAGAGAGAATGAGTATCTTTCCATATCCCTCCCACCTTCCTAGAGCGCTTTGTGGACCTCATGGTCATGTTAATTGGAAAAAGTGAGTACTACGTTAATAGCCAGTGAAGTTGATAGTGTTTTTGCGGCTACCATGGGTTACGCTATGTATTCATTCTGGAAAAGTTTTCTTTACACCGTAAACTAATTAAATCTTGACATATTAGTATATATAATTGGCTCTCTCTTACTAATTTAAAAGTCATACATATTGAAAATCCTTTTTAATACATAGTAATTAAACTCTTAAAGTTAAGCTATAACTTCTTGATTAAAATCAAATACATCAACACATAATTAATTAATATAAAACTCTTTTTTACTTCAAAAATTACATTTAATGAGGTTTGAACTTAAAACCTCATATATACTACCCAATCCCTTACCACTAGACCAACAAAACCCTTCTATACTAATTGTGCAAAACAATTGTTATGTGCACTTCGGATGTACCGCGAGATAGAATGTAACTCAGACCCTGAGCATATAATCAAGAGCTTTAGAGAGATGAATTTGGCTTCTTTGTAAAGTAGATTTGAGCGACGGCGGCGGTGATACCTGCAAAAAACACTCTGACGCTCAAGAAGTACTTTTCTTATATGTATAACAGAAATTATTGAACACGTACCTCACTATGTGTAGTGTCTTTGTTATATATAGCTTTTACTATGTTAGTAGCCATTTACAGGCATTGATTAGCTATTAATACCTATATAACAACTTGTAATGAGGCTTAAATGGGTTGTTTAGAGCCTTGATGATGCTCTTCAAGCATAAAACCACCGCTTGTAACTATGTTGACGGCTATTCACCATTATTATTATATAACGGTTATTGTTCTAGGCCGGACAATCCAATAATAGAGTGTGTGCTCAGGTTGGTTGTCTCGAGATGTGATTAGTGATACGTTGACATGTCGTGTCGTGCATCCTTACTTATCTTAGTTACAAAGAGTTATAAGTCTTCCAAGGAGGTAGTAAAGCAATTCACCGACTACACATACAAAGCAACAATAATTGAATTGTAAGTTTACGATGATGTGCATTTGACAAGAGATGTATGTAAATCATAACTCAAATTCATCATCAACTTGTTGTATAAAAATATTTTACTCTGTGTGTGTGTATATATATATATATAGAGGCTTTATAAATAAAAATTTTAATTATATCCATAAAAAAATATTTAAACCTTTACCTTATCTTACCCTACTTTACCTATTACTTTCTAAAAAGCATTTTTTTTATTTACACAACATAAGTGTCAACTACAAAAAAAATTATTATTTTAGTGCAAAAAATAACATAATCTAAATCATATATAGTCACGTTAACACAGTAAAACTATGACATATTAAAACAAAAATATTCAAACTTATTCAAATGAATTAGACCGGTGAAAGTAATTTCCACTTTCTATTCATATTTATTGTATAAAAAAAAAGAAAATAGAACAAATAGACATTAGTCCTTAGGAAATAGTTTTATATAAAGAAAATCTTTATGACAATTTATGAACAAAGAAAATTTGGATATAATTGCAAAAAAATGACTTAAAAAAAGTAGAGTTTAAACTTTATAAAAGCAGGATGATGTGTGAAAATATAAGCATGGTCCAAAGAAAATTATGAAGAAAGACAAAGAAAATTGAATATAATAATAGTAAAACAAAGAAAATTATGGTAAAAATATAATACATAGAGTGCGAGTATGGTCGAGACAAGTACATTAAAACTAACACTACTCTAACTCGTGCAAATAATTTTGAGTAATTACCTGTGCGAATAATTACTCATTGAAGAGCAGAATTTTTACCCTATCTACTAAGTTAGGTTAAGACGAATACCCCGCAAGTAAGTTTCAAATTGTCATCCCTCACTCAAGCTTTTTTTCTTCTATGTAATAAGGTTATGTTGACCACATCTGTTGCCACTTTCTACAAAGCATGGGGATATGCTGAGACAGAAATTACTTATATGCACATTTCCACTCTTTCTTTGCTTTGGACTAATCTATAATGTTTTTCAAGCAGCTAATTAAGTATATATGTTTCAATTTGTGTACATAATGCTAAGTCATGTTGTTTCAATTCCGTACTAGCATGTTGTTTCATTAATAACATGTTTAATTGTTACTTATAGGTTTTTTATTTTATTTTATTTTATTTTTTAAGGAGAGTTGAGAATCGAATACGACAACTTACTTAATGTAAGAGCTACGAATTTAACAATGGGCTCAACCCCTTTCTTGTAGGTTGTTTATGATACATACGCAAGATACATGACGCATTAACTAACAAAGAAAATATTTATTTTTTCTTCTTCTGAGAAATGTAACCCTTTATAAAAGCAGTACTTCACTTTTTGCTGGCTTTATGGTCAATTACTCATAAAAATTCCAAAAATCATTGATGCAATTCTAAAATGACCCTTATTTTTCCTTTTGCAACTTGGCAAAAAAATCTTCTTGTACCCTGCAAGATTCTAAATAAAAACAACCACATTTGCATGGCAGTATAAGCCACATGGGCCTCCAAGTCGGTTTTTCCTTATAGTATATGACAAGACCAACCACCATCTTTATCAAAATAAAAGCCTCCTTTATGTGCAAGTGGAATTAAAAAGTAGCTATTGGCCACTTTATTCCTTATTTCCATCAACACTTGCCCTGTTTATAAACCACATTTGTGCAGTAACTGCAAACTCTCTTTTTGGTATAATGGAGGGAGTAAGCATCCAATTAATGACAGGCAATAAGTAATTTAGCGGAAAATCAATCAATGGCAGACACTTCATTGCACAAGCAGTTGCATTATTGTTTACGCGTAGATTTAGATACCCAAAATTGACATTTAGGGTGGCAACTCAAATAAACGTGAATTTTAATTATATTGGTGCTAAATCGACATATTATTTTGAGTAAATTACATTGACCTCTCCTAAGATTTAGTAAAATTAAAGTGGCACCCCCTCTACCTCTTCAAGCGACGCTGAGCTCTCTTGATGAACACTGATCTTTTCTAATAATAATAAAATTAGACGTCATTTGTTAATAAAATGTTTTATCCATTATGTCCTTCGTAATTTTAAGGCTAACAGATTTCACAATCTCTCTCTAACCCTTTCTTGAAGGTTAGAGGGGCCGTAAAGTCACATAAGAGATAATGCTATGAAGTTTAATGAACATAAAAATGTGAAAGACATAATGTACATAACAAGTAAATAATAAATGACGTCTAATTTTGTTATTATTAAGGAATATTAGTGTCATATTCATAAATAAGAGAGACACTAATATAATTTTACTAAACTTTAGGAGAAGTAAGTATAATTTACGCTGATCTAATTTATTACGTTAAACACTTATATAACTGAAATTCATATTTATTGATTACCATATATCAATTTGTGCGTCCGCGTGCAGGATTTATTTTTTTTCTCTGTTACAAGCAACTTGACATATTAATGAACATAACTTTCACTCTTTCTGATTCTATTAAACTGTTTACCTTTTGACTCTACCTTAGTTTTGCTTATAGTGAACCAGCTTATTCCCATTAAGGTTGATGGTGATGAATCAAAGCTCAAATCAAAATAGTACACTATAAAAAGCTCAAGTCCTTGCCACAAGAATTTTTAATCACAAGTCCTGTCTAAGGGGTGCTATGAGAGAAAGTGGGTAGGATTCTCTCTATGCTTTCATTGGCCCAGAATCTACACACTTTGAAAAGAAATTTTTATTTTGCATGTTTTTAAAACCTATTTAATGCATATTTCAAGAATATTATCCGTCATTAATTTTTTGTTATATATTTATTTTTAAACACTACAAATTAAAATTAGTGGTTGACGATATTCCTAAAATATACACGATTGTGTTTTAGGAACATGCAAGAATTAGTTTCCATCGAAAAGGAACATAGAAGGACGGAAAGCTGGTGCATCAAATCTCAATAAAATTGGGGTAATGCAAATTGTATGCGAAAGATTTTATATCTCTTAATGGGAATAAACCAGAATATTGGGCAACAAGGTTAATGATTAGGAATATAATGATATATGGACAAATAGAAATGGTAAAAAGACATGTCTTCTCATTAAGATTATGATATCTACTGGGTTGAGAACAGAAAATAATGAAGTTGTGGATGTGATTATGTGAAATAATACTCAATACATGACATGGGACCCAAAATTAGAACAAAGTTCATGAGTGTAAATAAAAATGTCTTCTCAGATCACAGTCCTTTATGTACACAATTGCTCTTATTAAATAGAACGAAGTTCATGACTGTGAATGCAGTGATCATGCAAATTGTAATGGCAATCTATTATATCAATCATGCAAGGCATGGTTAACACATTGACACCAAGAGCAGCTCCAATTATCAATACATATAGATTTAGACGCCCAAATCACAGGTATTACAATTAAATAAATACGAATTTTAATTATATAAGTGTCGAATCGACATTTTATCTTCACTAACAATGTAGATTCATTATCAATTTACACATCATTTAACTCTTACATAATGATATCTATTTATCTATTTATAATACATATTTTTTAGTGCAAAGCATTCTGCACATGCCCGTCAGCTAATATGGTGAGCTATCACTCTAATTCACTCAACCCTATCTCACAATTCACACAACCCCATCTTCCGTGCGTCCAACGATTATGCAACCTTTGTCTTCCACAAATCATGTCCTCACCTTCCTCTTCCCCTACACCCCCTGCACATTGTCCTTCCCCTTGCCTTCACCGTTGTTGGCTTCCCTTTGCTCACCAGAACCTCCTTCCTCCCAATAAAGCTCAGCACCGGCACCACTAACGATTCGTTTCTGCCTTTCATTGTGACGACCTTTAAAAAAAAAAGCTACACATCTGCCCATTGCGAGCTCCAACACATAGCTGCTGACAAGAAAAACCTATTTCCGCGTTTTTGGGCTAGGAGAGGGTCCGACGCCATCCCTTTTCCTATAAATAGAGCTTTCCTCCCCTCATTCTAACTCACTCAAAGCTTCAGACTCTTCTTCTCTATTAGAAAGAGTTTCTGCTCAATTCTTCTCCCCCTCTTAGGTAGGTAGCCATTCTTTCTTTTAAGATGGCCTAAGGTAGTGGGCCTTGGTGCTGCCGCCATGTTGATGGTGGTCCACAGTGGTCCACAAGATGCCGTGGTGATGCTGGAACGCCGTAGCGATGCTAGAATCACTACCGCGATGCCTACCAGTTAAAAGATTTATTTTATGGGTTTCTGATAGTGGGTTTAGTTGACTTTCCATGTGTCAATGCCACGCCGCTAGGAGTCCCACAGTGCTAGCGTTCCTCCTTTTCGCGACATTCCAGGTGAGTGGCAGTCCTAGTGCATCGTTGGTTCCACTTCAGTGGTTCATTAATGGAGTCAATTATGCTATAACATGCTAGGGGTTTATTAGATATTTATACATTTTATAACATGATAGTAGCTAGTCAAACACTTAGACAGATATGTATACATACTCAGTAAATGCTCTACTATGTGACATGTCATGTAATTATGTTTATATGTATGCTATGCTATGTTATGTTAGGACAGAGACCTGAATCCTTAGGTATGATATCCTTAGAAATGTTAGGTTATGCTTATACATAAGACTTAAAATAAAGACTCCGGTTAAGGCATGAACCCTAACAAGGGACATGTTCTGGCTACGGCAAGACTTGGTACTTAAGATGTCCGTTTGTGACACATCTCTCTTACTTGGGAATCCTGTCCTAATTGTGGGACCTTAATCCTTAAGTCAGACTAGTAAAAAAAGATTAGTTAAATAGGACACACTTGTCATAATCAATAGCTTAGGCCTTAACAACCTGGTAATCAAAGACAGCTCCTTAAAAGACTTCATGAATAGTAGATTCTAGGGCAGATGACCTAGAATAGTACGAGGTCCTACGATCTCGTCACCCACACCCAGCAGTAGATAGATGTGAGCGCAATGCTCCCCAAACTTAGGGTATGCGTACTCTCACAGATATCTGGGTTGCGTACGTACCAGAACCACCCGGATTTATCTTGGTGAAGTAAGGTCGAGCTGCATCTCCCTTGAATCGTGCCTTTTCGCAAGGGACGTGGGCATACGTACATTGACCAGTTCTTTTTGCCAGTAGCTATCTCAGTCTAATTCAATTATTCAGTACCTTCAGATGTTCAGCGTGTATAGTTAATTTAGTTCCTTATAGAAATCAGTTATGCGATATGCTTGTTGTTACATATTTTCTTTCAGTAAATATATATATGTGTGTGTGTATGTGTGTGTGTGTGTGTACGTATGTGCACTGTCTACATTACTTGCTATTTGAGTGGTACCGAGGTACCCATCACTAAGTTGACAACTCACCTCTCTGTCAAACCATTTTCAGATTAGACTGAGGCTAGTGAGGACGGTCCCCTCGTTCAGTAAAGCGAGGATTCCAGATATCTATGGTAAGCTCTGCTTTGTAGTGGGGACTACTGAGTAGTTTAGTTATGCTCCGGATACCTAGGACAGGATCCATAGTAGTTTTCATGAACTTTATTTCAGAGATTATTTTGTAAACTCATTAATATTTCAGTTCAATTTTTGGTAAACAACTATTCAGTTATTTATTAATAAATCAGTCAGTATTAATTATTTACTTGGTGTATTTAATACATGTTTAGTATGCCACGTTAATGTTTAGTATAACCGTAGGGCCTACTGCGGTGTGACATTCGTAACCTGCACACGCTATTCTTCCGCCTAGTGGCAGCCTTCGGCAGCCAAACCAGAGTTCAATGATGAAGGGATGTAGATGGTCAGACGAAGCAATCAAAGTGGGTTGGTGAGAGGAATCAGTTGTAGTTGTATATTCAATTAATATATTATAATTGTATGATTCAAAATTATGACTAATTAATAGTTAAATATAAGTTATTGTACAATAGAAAAATACTATGTTTACATTCAGTGAAAAATGGGGTGTCACAAAGAGCATTGTCATATTGCCTCACAAACTGTTTCAAGAAGGTCTTGGGACTCAAATATCCATAAAAAAATGAGTGTAGGCTCTTGCTTCTTTGTGTGCTAGACATACTCGCCTAGAAATCTTTATTGAACCAAATTGGAACACATCTATGGCATTCATCATACAGTCCTAACAGCCATTGGTTCTCTTCGAAAATATATTTAGTCACAAAAGCATACCATCTCATTCCAAATTCTTTGATAGATAGAATATCATATATAGCTTCCTTCGTTGCATGTTTATTGTCTTTACGGGTCTTATATCCTCTCAATTTTTCATTGATCTTCTTCATTATATGCTAAATACATCACCTATGGCGAGTAGTGGGAAAAGCAATTGCAATGGCATTTTTCATGGCCTTGTCTTGGTCAATCATAATACCATGTGGCGGCTTCTTTAACATGCATTTAACCCAGCATTTCAACAGACATATGAACGATTTGATATCTTCTAAAGCCAGTAACACCGAAGCAAAAGTGACTAAGTTCATTCACACTAGAAAATGCAACAAAAGACATCTCATATTTGTTGGTCTTATATATTGTGTCAAATGAAACAATATCTTTGAAGTATTCAGGCAGATCGACTCCTTGCATCTGCCCAAACACATTTATCAAGCGCATATGCTCATCAACGTCAACATCATATCAACAGTTTTGATTTTTTTCCTTCATCCTAGAAAAGTAGTCTAATAAGGCTTTGGCATCTCCTTGCTCCCCAACAACACATCTTTCCTTATTGAAAAAGTTCATGCCATCTTTTTCAACAAACTTTAATCTTTCATGCCCGCTGCTTCCTATACTATAGTCCGCAAAGTCTTACATTTCCTCGTCCCTGCATCATCATGTAGTTGAATTGTTCTTTGCATGTGCATATTGATACACTTGCTTTACTTGAACATTCTTGTCTTTGAAGGATTAACTTCTTGGAAATGTTCAATGACAACATTTTTTATCCACCATTTTCTTCCCCCCTTCTTCTTCATAGTAAACTTCGCATCACACTTTGCACCTAAAGTAGGGTTGGTTTTCTTCGTTGTTGGTATCTTCGACAAACGACTTCCTTCTCTACTGCATGCAAGTATTATATAATTGATTTGCTCATCCTTACCCATCAGTGAAGTTCTAGTCTTCCATGAAAAATCAATTTTGTTTGCATACTTCAAGTAATATTATTTTGAATAGTCTAGAGTATTAAACACCATTCCTATAGTTGGTACCAATATCTCCTCAATCTCTATATTGTTGTCAGGGTTTCTTTCAATCTTTGTATTGTTGTCAAGGTTTCTTAAATCACACTCCATAACATATACTTCCAGTAACGAACCAAGGAAAAAAAAAAGAGATTTTGTGTCGTTGTCCCTATTTGTGAAAAGGAAACTAGTATCTACAAACAATGAGACCAACAAAATAATAGAATCCAACCTCTGTAAACCAATACACCAACATCCTAACACAGAGAAACCAACATGCTAAAATAATGGCAAATAAACAAAAACAAATCTGCATCTTACATCATAGACACTAACATATCAGAACAAAAACTAACATCTAAGAACATTGAAACCAACAACTTAAAAACAAGATACCAGCATCTTAGAACAAAGAAACCAATATCTTTTTAGGCAAATATACCAACACCTTATAACAAAAACTAACATCTTAAAACATCCAAACCAACATCTTAAAAACTATATACAAGCATCTTATAAAAAAAAACCAACATCTTCAAAACTATACCAACAACTAATAACAAAAACTAACATCTTAAAATAAGTAAGCCGACATCGTAAAGCCAACATACTAACATCTTATAATAAATCTATAACTTCAAACATAGACACCAATAAAGGTGTAAAAGAAAACAAATATCGTAAACTAGATTAACCAACATACTAATAATGACAAACCCACACAATTGACCTGGGAAAACCAACTTCTTAAAACTAACAAACCAACAACATAAGACAGAGAAACCAATATCCTAACACATACAAACCAACATACTAATACAATGAAATGAAGAAGAAGAAGAAGACCGTACTTATTTGTACATGTGATGGAGGAGGAGCTGACGAACACGAAGATGCTGGTATGAAGAATGAACCCCTTCGTTCATACAGAAGAATTTGACGAAGGAATTTGAAGGAGCAACAATTCGTTCTTGCTTCCAAGCTCGGGGAATGTGAGAGTGTGTGTGTGTGTGTGTGTGAGCTAGAGGGGAGAGAAGAAAAATTTTCTAATTACTTATGGGCCCCACATAATTGTTGTATTCTACAATTTTGTCTTGTCGTTGTATTATTTACAGTGGTCATATATTGTTGTCGACTTTTGTTATTCATATAGCATTGCTGTAAATTGCATTGTACATGAGCCCTGCTAAATAAACTAAGGGTGTACACTCTCTCACTTTAGAGGATCAAAATCCCTTAAATTAAAATTCATAATCATTCGATCACTATGCATATAACATTTTGAAACATTTGTTATAAAAATTATCTAACTATCCTTAAACATATTATTTCAAAAAGGAAAATTACACCAATCTCCTCTGAGGTTTAGTGAAATTACATTCGACTCACCTCCATTTGTAAAACCTTACATTGACCTCTCCTAAGCCGTAAATTTTAAATTTTAAAAAACTTAATAAAAAGGGAAAAACTTAATAAAAACGGGTGGCCTAGGGCACGAGGCTCCTACTTAGTGGGGTCTAGGGAAAATAGGTGTACGTATCCTTACCCTGCAAGTGAAGAGGTTGTTTCCGTGGTTTGAACCTGTGACCTCCGAGTCACAAGACGGAAACCTTACCGTTGCGCCGAGGTTTACCATAAAAAATTTAAAAACTTAATAAAACACATAAAATGAATATTTTATTCTTAACCGTGGGATGAATGTAAAGACTGTGCATCAAAGGATTTTTTATATTTAGAAGTCAAAATTTTGAAAATTATTTTGACGTAATAGAGGTTAGTGTAAGATGGACAATCAAATGAATGTTGAGTGTAATTTCATTAAACCCAAGAGGACATATAATTCACTCTTTCAAAATAGGTTGAAAATATTTAATGTCAAAACAATATTTAATCCAAAGTATAGTGTATACATATCACTTATACCACTTACCCATGAAAGATAACAACTTCAAAATAAAAAATAAAAATAAAAATGAAATCTCCACAATAGCGGGTTACATGTGTAATTTAAACTTCTAAGTAGACAAATATATCTCTGTTTCTAATCTTGACAAGGAAAGTTTATTGTCTATAAATATAACTCGTAGCATCTCTGGAAAAGCACTATTAGGCCATAGCATATAATAAGGCCCATATCAGGAACTTCTCAATTGGCCCAAGTTGCTGCAGGTCCATTTGCTAAAGCAACCCAAGATGTCGCCGAAGAACGATTTCTCCAGAAGCATCACATGTTACCAATTGTTCACACCTCATGATTGTGCTGATTGCTCTCTCTCCTTTCTGTTAGGATTTTATTCTGTGTAATCAAACTTCTTCTTTCCAAAAGTGGTGCGTGGTACCGTTGCTTTTCTCTTGTATATATACCACTCTTCATCAATAACAATTTGAGCTGTGATATTCAAAAGCACTCCATTATTCTTCATTCTCTGTTTCTTTACAGCATATGTGAAACGCTCAACTTCACAACTCAAATACTCAAATGTAGCAGACATAGGCCAAATTTATTATGATACAACAAGCCATTGTTAAGTTTTAAATACATGAACTTTACAAAAACCCCTCGGTGACAAAATATGAGAAAATAATCACTTATTTTTCAAAAGCTGTTTTGAGAAAGCTTTTGATTGTAGGCTTATTCCAAACCAAGAATAAGTTATTCCAGACACATAACTAATTGATATGCCCTATGGAGGGTTATTCACTACAACCTATGCATTTAAATTCACCTAGTTATATGTAAGCCCAAAACCAAGAGGAAACAAGGGTTCACATGAATTAACTCCATCAGTTGATTGATCAAGCTGTTCAACACTTCTAAACCAAGTCACAGGTAGTTGACCCTTGAAGTCATGGCTGCCAAAGATAACATCTGTGATTCCGAGTCCTTCGGTACCGGGCAACCAAGCAGAAACAAGAGCGCTGGTCTTTTCCAGCAGCCATGGTTCTAAGACTAAAGGTCGTCCGGATATCAGAATGACCAGGGTTGGGATGTTTTCGGCTACTAAGCTTATGATCCCGGCTCCATTGAAGGGGATTGTAAGCTCAGAATTGTCACCCAAGGTCTCGGCGTAAGGAACTTCTCCAACAGCCACAATTGCAAAAGAGAATTCATTTTGTTCTATGGTGTCTTTCGATGGATACATCTCGTAAATAACTTCGGTTTCAACTCCCACGGTTTCCTTAACAGCATCCAAAATCGTCGTCCCTAAAATGGTACATGTAAGATACATGTAGCAACCGTGTTTAACAAAGGAAAAAAGAGAAAAAGAAAGACAAAGAATAGTATAATTTAGGAAAGATTTAGCATGAGTATAACCAAATATATATTAATCTACACTGCCTCCATAAATATGCATTTACAATAAGGACTGATTAAAAACTAAACTTGAAAAATGGGAAGGAATGACTGAATTTCTATACTTTTAGCTAATCAGCAACAATCACCCCTCCTAAGCAACCAAAAAGAATAAAAAGTACTGAGAACCAACAAAGGTTCTCAGATTTGAGAGTCAACAAAATACTTTAGAATGGCAAAAAAATCATAATTGCTTACCAACTGTAATCCGGCCACTACATCCATACCAAGTTTTAGTCCAACCTCCACACTGATAACCAAGATCATCGGCATGAGTTCCAGCAACAAGGATTCTCTTAGCTTTACTATCCAATGGAAGAAAAGGTTTGCTACGATCTTTTCCGTTTTTTAACAGAACCAAGGACTTTCGAACTGCTTCACGTGCTAGATCTCTATGTGGCTAAAGAAATAGTAAGACAGTAAACAAAGTTAAAATTTCATTAGGTCATGATCCTTGCAAAGTTAATCAGGCAACACGAAAAATAAAAATATAATGCATCCATATGGAAATTTTAAAAGGAGTCTGTTCTTCTTTATGATCTTTTATCAGAACCCTTTGACTTTAGAATGATCTAAGTTGAAGCATTTGTTTTCCAGAGCTCTCAGCAAAATAATGATTCAATCCATTGTTATTACCTCAAATTTTTGGTAGAATTACAATTTAGAACATAATAAACCAAAAGTGTGGTTGTTTTAGTGTCCGGTTCGATAAACACCAAGGAAACAGTGAAAGCAAGCCAAACGAGATGAAATGGAAGATATGACAAGAATGACAAACAATTGTTGGAATCCTTCTTTTCTATTGAATGATTCTCTTCTTGAATTACAAATTATGTTTTTTGCTCTAATTCCTTCTAGCTTCTTCCTAACCTCTCTCTAGAGCTCAAGACCTTCTTCCATCAATAAATCTTGGCTTAGGGGAGTGACACTTTTCCCTCACAAATATGCCAATAAACCTTACACCTCACATGTCTGCATAAACATAGGGTTAAAGAGTGATGCCAATTTTTCCCTCAATATGCCTATAGATAGGAAGTGGCACTATTCCCAAAGCCAAGATTTATTGATGGAATGTCATGATCTCTAGAGAGAGGTTAGAGAGAAGCTAGAAGGAATAAGAGAGAGAACACTACTTGTAATTGAAAAAGAGAATCGTTCAATAGAAATGAAGGATTCCAACAATTGTTCTTGTCATATCTTCCATTTGTTATCGGTTGGCTTGTTTTCATTATTTCCTTGGTTTTTATTGATCCTGACACAAACACTATCACTCCAATTTCTTCAATTATAAATACTGGTAAGGAACGGTAGTTTACAAATTAGCTATAATGATGTTGGTGTTTAAAAAATGAGCCAAAGCTCACTTATAAATTTTCAAAGGCAAAAAATAAAACATTTTGAATAGAAGTGTCATTCCTGAACATGAGTATTCCCTCCCACACAAGGAAAAATAAAACATATAAAGTTAAACTAATGGTAAACAGATTATAGTTATGGCCTGACATTCTTGGTCACAAATTGAAATATGCATAAATCCTCAAATGAAAAAATTTATCTTAAACAAAGGGAAAGATAGGTTCACCAAGTGCTGCGTTTTTCCTTACCTTGCAACCAACTATATCTAACAAAGATCTGTCACTTAAAGGAAATTCAAAAACACCAGCAGCAAACTTTACTCTCAAAATTCGCTCAACAGCGTCATCAATTCTGCTCACTGGCACTTTGCCCGATTCAACTAGAAAGGTCAAATCTTCGATGAATCGTTCAAATCTATAACCCACCATCACCTGCATGTAATCTTAAATATTTATAAAGAAAAAAAAAAGGGTATGATAGAAGATTCTAGGAATTGAAGATCTATACCATGTCAATTCCAGCATTGACAGCAGAGGAAATGCAGTAGCGATAATCTGACCCATGAGGATGGCAAAGTCGATCAAGTCCCTCCCAATCAGAAATCACAAAGCCCTATAACAGCAATGGTTTAGTTGAAAAAATGCTATACTCACGGAAACAGCATAAGAGGAACAATAAAAGATTATTTGGGTTGTTTTACCTTAAAATCTAGCTTTTCTTTCAAGATTTCAGTAAGAAGAAAGTGGTCAGCATGGAGTTTGCGTCCATTCCAGCTAGAATAGGATGCCATTATAGTTGAAACTCCCTGGGAAATGCAGTCTAAGTAAGGAGCCATGTGGATTCTCTCCAAGTCTTCATATGATAATATAGTATTTCCCTCGTTCACACCTTTATAAGTACCTCCATCTCCAACAAAATGCTTGGCACATGCAATAACATTGTTCCTGAAGTAAAACTTAACATACAATGAAAAATTTTGTATAGATATATGACCATTAATTTGATTAACTTTTTAAATATAATGGTAAGTACAAGGTTTGAGCAGAATGAACAAATAAGAAAATTTACAAGTCAGATAATATGTTACAAAATATCAACAGCATGAAAAATTTAGAACATATTTTACAAATGAATGAAAGAAAAGTTTGAAGGGGAAAGATCCTCTCCTATAATGTGATCACTGGGAAAACGATATATAAAGACAGTGAATTGAAAACAATATCAGAAGAAACAAAAGGAAAAACACAGTCATCCTGTTGCCAAGTGTCAGTATAAATTGTTATTGGGACAGCAATAATTAATTTTTAATATTTATAAACAAAACAATTTTGTTAAAAAGTGTATTATTGATTTTTCCTACCTTCCAGCTACAAAAGGGTATCCATGCTTATGTCCTTGTGGTAGCTTGCCTTGCAAACCTGAAACAATGGAAGTCATCTTTCTAACTATTTCAGTGTCTTCACCGTAACTCTCATAGCATCTTCCCCATCTAGGATCTTTGCATACCTGTATATTTGACCAAGTAAATTTCCATTCCTTTAAAAGAAAACAAAGGAATAAAAGATGAAAAGCATTGATATATTTTACTTCTTCTAAATACTGTTAAGAACTAATGAAAATATGTAAATCTTTTTGGAAATAGATAATACATATCTGCAGTTTCGGACTTGAAGAAAAATTTTTGAACTCTATATTTATCAGACTTCTAAAACTGGTACAGTGCATGGAAATCAATCAAAATTTCCAAGATTCTTCATAAGTGATTCCATTGCCATGCTACAAGTTTCGGATTCACGGCAAAGTACATGATGAGTTAACTGAAAAACTTTGAATATCAGTGAGTGCAACCAAGGCAGAACTATGCTTGCACACGGGTCAAGGCCCCATAAAATTTTCGAAACTTAAACAACTTGTACAAACGGTGCATCCAAGCAATGCAACTTTGCAAACACAGCATCGCATAATGTGTAGGTCATTGACACAGTTCATCGAAGCATAGAATGACTAGCCGATTGCAATGCCTTACCGCCACACAAGGGGCAAAAGCATAGTGAATTCCACTTGCTCTAACTTCAAGTGCTGTAGCAGCTCCAATTCTTTGAGCTAAATCAGCATCTCTACAAGCATGCCACCAGTGAAAATTAAGAATTGATCTCAACGGGAAGAAAGGACTCCCTACATCCAATGCATTTTAGTATATTCAACAAATTATTGCAGTATAATTTCTGATGAAGTTGGCAACAGCAACTACTCTGGCAACAAGGAACAAATAGTTGTGACTGAGTGACACGTGGTAAGCCAAGCTAAATGCAAAAGCATAGAGTTATACATAAGGAAGGGTAGTTATGAAGAAAAGGGACAACGAAAATTGTGCAATTCTTCTTCTTTGGATGTTCTCTCCTTTCTAAACTCATAGTCTTCTTCCTTCTGGAAATTCGGCTCTCTCTCTCTCTCTATTAATTTCTCGTTCCTTAGTTTATTGTATCTCTTAGTGGATGATTGCAATGTACTGAACTTGGTATCAGCATATGAACTCAACACCATATATATACATTGTGTAATTGTGAGCAACTCCACTATATCAATATACTAAGAAGCCACGTTAACAATATATTTCAGTGCATTGCCCTCTTTCCAGTATAAGAAACGGGACTATTAATTTCCAGTACTGCTAACAACATGTTTAATGTGAGGGACCAATAACCAGGCCTGACCAATGACCATTTGGAATGACCAATTGTCCATTTTTCATAATTATGTCATTATTTTACTCTCTAACCCCTTTCCACCGTAAATATATTAAATCATTATGCTGACTGAGTTTAAAAAGATAGGAAAATTGAACACCGACCTCGTAGCTCCAAGGCCAACATTGTGAGGAAATATGGTGGTACCATAGACATTATTATTACCATGAACTGCATCAGTTCCATAGATGAGCGGTATCCTGAGCCTTGACTCTAGAGCCGATGTTTGAAAGCCATCGACCATATCAGCCCAATCTGAGGACACTGCATTTTCAAAAGGTCCACTGCCTCCACAATTGAGTATGCTCCCTATAAAGAAGCACATGTAGTCAAACACCCAAAAAAAGGTTCAATCCAAAACAACACGCCACACAGAGAGACATCAAAGCTCCCATTTTTAAGACAATCTAAATCAGGGTCCCTCAAATTCATTTCAGCTTCTATAAGTTCAAAGAAAGGACAATATGGAGGCACAGACATACACACACAGAGACATCAACAATCCCATTTTTCAAGAAACACTCTCACTTAGGGTCCCTCAAACTCATTTCAACTTCCAACAAGTTCAAAGCTTGCACAAAACAAAATGGAGGCACAAAACATAAACACACAGAGACATAAAAATTCCCATTTTTTCAGCATACACACTCACTACCAAACAGTTCAAATCTTGCACAAACATACACTAGCAGATGCATCAAAATTACCATGTATTTAGGGAACACTCTCAATTGAGGTCCCTCAAACGCAAATTCAACTTCAAACAAGTTCAGAGCTTGCACAAAATGGAGGCACAAAACATACACACGGAGACATAAAAATTCCCAATTTTCAAGACGCATTCAATTGGAGTCACCCAAACTCAACTCAACTTCCGACGAGTTCGAATCTTGCACAAAAAGAAAAAATTGGGAGGGTAGAGTGAGTTACCAATAGAGAAATCCCTAATGGCAGAAGGGGTGGCAACACTGCGCTCGATCTGAGTCATCTGACCAATCTTCTCCTTCAGAGTCATTCGGGAAAGAAGGTCCCTCACTCGGGCTTCAATGGGTTCGTTAGGATTCTTGTACACAAAATCCATATTGGCTTCCTTCCTTTGATTATTGAACGCTTTGTGGTGCTTTCTTGGAGAAACACAACACAAGGATGAATGGAATTTTCAGTGTCGTTTCGTCATTTATGTAACACGCAAATTTGAGTGTTAGTTATAACTGAACAAAAGGATGAATGATAGTTGATAAACTTGCATGTCAAAAGGGTGGTTGGTGGTGGTGGTTGATTTGTGTTCTTGCCTCAACTGTAAGCTATGATGTGGTGAGGCCTCTCTGTTCTCGAGGTGACATAAACAAACAATAAAATGCTCCTCCACCACCCTAACATTTTTGGTTTATTTTTTTCACTTATTTGTAAGGGGTAAGAAAGCCTCCTAGACCAAATTGAACCTCCCTCTTCAGTTCGGATTATTGGGTCTGGTCCAATTCCCTGATTTTTCTTTTCTTCTTACTTACCCTGGCCCATTAGCCGACACCAATTTTAGACTCCAAATTCCAACCTACCTTTCAATCTTTACTCTTCAGGACAAAAACGGAAAACAAAAGGGGAAAAAAAAAAAAAGAACAAACTCACTAGGTACAAACACTCATTAGTCTCTGTCTCTCTGTTAAGAATGAGAAATGTTATTCAGATAGACAATAATAATAATAATAGGAGAGAGACTTGTATTACAAAATGTTTGAGTATTGTAATCTTTCAAGAGAAGGCATGTCTATTTTTGGGTTTCATATAATAACTAAATTAATTTGTAATCATACAATAAATTTGTAATTGATGAGTTAAATATCGTTAACGATATTATAACATTCGTAACACCCCCCTCAAACTCAAGTGGGTATTGACGAAACCAACTTGTGTTTGAAAACTAGAGTATGAAGGGAGAGTGCCCGGAGGCAGAAGCAGCAACGGAAAGTCTGAAACTGTGTGAAAGAACCAAAAGAGGCAATAGACTCTAGATCTGTGTGGAGGAACCAAGAGTGGCAACGACTAAGCAGAGCCAGCTAGGGACACAACATGTTTAGGTTGGGCATAACCAGCAAATGCAACGAGTCTGGGTTGGGCAGAACTAACAAAGGGACCGATCTTTATCTTCATCTTCTTTTTCTTTCATTTTATTCACAAAAATTGAACTTTTGGGGGGTAGAATTTGGGGAAAAGGACCCTAAAATTGGATTTATCTCACGATAAAAAAAACCTTTGGAAGTGGTGTATCAAACGAGGCAAGCACGGTGGTATGTGCGATGTATCAAACAAAGTTCAGGAAGACGAATAACTATGATTGGCAGTGAAGGATATTATGTGGAGAATGGAAAACTAAATGTGAAAAACTGAATAAAAAAATAGGAGCAAAAAATGAGGAGTCTAAGCTCTAAGGCAGAAGCAAACGAATGGCTCACGGAGGGTGTCATGGCTCTGATACCATGTTAAGAATCATGATCGATTAGGAGAAATGTTATTGTAATGACCCCATAGTAATTAGGTTTTAAAAAAAAGGGCGAAGCTGGCGCGCTACAGCGCTCTAGGCGCATTATAGCGACACGGTGTGCAGGGCACATTGCAACGCCCAAGGAGATATTCACTGATATGGATATAGCGGCCATTCTTGGCCTTCTAACGCATGGAGACGACATTGCTATGGACTACAAGAACCTGTCAGAGCATGTTGGAATCCTCTTCGGCAAAGGGAATACCATCTGCAATAATTTTCACAAGACTAATGTTCAATGGGATCACATCACTCCAGTTGAACACCACGCCGTCCTCTTATACTAGTTTTGTAACTATGTAAGTTTTTTTTTTTTTTATGTTCTAGCTTTGCACAAGTGGTGTAAGAAGCTTCACCTTGTGTTGTTGCCGTCACAAGTGGGAAGACTTATAATCTAGCCGCTCTGTTTCTTTCTTTTCTTCATCGTGCTATGTCCATGGTTGTTGCTTCACTTCGCAACCATGAGCTGATACATACCACATAGGGCCCTTTGTGGTTCCTGCCAATTTGGGATAGCCTTTATCTCCCTGAGCTCTTCCCTAATGATTGTCCCAAAAATCCAGGACCACCCAACTACACCAAGATTTATGAAACCTTCCCTCTCATCACCATATCTCCTTTTGATCTGGCTAACACTCTATTTGAGATCATGGCCAAGCCTACCTCTGCGTTCTTCCCTTATTCCTCCAGGTATTTAGGGCTAATGTGGGTTAGGACTAACCCCTATGGCCTATCTCAAGGAGATATTCAAATCCTGCGAGAATACCTTCTAACCGTGCTTACGACTAGAGATATTCCTAATGGATTTAAGCTAACCTCTTACTACACTAAAACCAGACGTGAACCATATATGCCCCAACTCTTTGCAAACCAATTTGGTTTAGTTCAAGATGTTCCTAGATCTATTCCTAGTTTTGGTAGCAAGGGTAAAATGACCTACATTAGCTACCATGATCTGCTTGGCATGAGAAGAGACCATCAACGACTTTTTCAGAGCTTTGAAGTGGTTGAATTTGCTACTGCACCTGAGGACTCGAACCGCTTCTAGTGGTGGTGGGATCAACTCTATAAGGCCTTGTTTCCAAAGGTCATAATTGAGTATCTTATCTCTATCATATTAATAACTTCTAATCCTGCTAACACCACCACAAAGAATAATAAGTGAAAAGGCACTACCCCTCTTGTGGAAGGTAGCAACTGCTTTCTGATTTCCTTTACCTCATTCCCCTTTTTCCTTTTTCCACTTATTTTGTTGCTTATACCATTATCTTTCCACAATTGAGGCCATGACAAAACCAACTTCTGCCAAGATGGGTAAAGGCAAGGCATCCTCATCTACTGCCACTCCTGGTCTAAAAAGAATGACAAAGTCTTCAATATAGACTCCACCTTCTGATCCTACCTCTCCATAACTCAAACCAATTGAAGTACCCGCAAGGCTGCTCAAGTATAACTTCCTTCGCTCTCCCCTAATTTACATCTCTTTTGCACATGCTCGGCTAATATTTATTCTTTCTTGGATAGGGAATAGTGACAAAATATCCTGATGGGCGAGGGAAGGCCCCTCAAGATGCTCTATCCCTCAGTGGTGAAGACGAAGAGAGTGTTGAAGAAGAAGAAGCCATCACACCCCCCGAAGAAACCTCTCTAGAAGTGTCGGTATTTATAGAGAAACACTTTTCCATGAAAGAGGACATCATTCACCCTTAAGGAACCCTAGCAAAAGAACCAACTTCCTAGGAGGAAGATATTACCCTTTTTTTTAAAAAGAGGTCATGATGACCTAATTCACTGCTACCACTATTCCCGTGGAAAATCCAACTTCCCTAGCACTAAAACATTTGAAAGAAGCTGAAGTTATCCTCTAATCTGATGAGATTCCTAACTCGCTCACCAGGGAGAGACTCCAACGACTGCTTAATCAAGAGACCAACTCTGGTGAAAATAATGTCAGAAACAAGATCAACAACGGGTGTGCCTCCATTGCTATTTCTTTGAATGATATTGACCTGAAAGTGGAAAGAGGGGAACGAAAGATCATCGAGAACCAGATTACTCTGGATCGGCTGATCACCAGGCCCATTGCCAAGAAGCAGAAACTGATTGAAGATTTAAAGGCAGCCAATGTTAAAAAACCACCCCTAACCACCCAACATCAAGCAACGACCAGTCGTATCTCCTTTTTGAAAGCAGAATTTGTCAAGCTTTCAACTAAGCTATCAAGCGTATAGCCCATTGGGAAGGAGCTGATGGCTAGCATAAAGAAGCAAAGTCAACCTCAAACTTCTCGATAGATTTTTTAAATAAAGTATCTCCCAAGATCATGTAACTAATGGCTCTATATTTTACTTTTCTATTAGTATCACCTTTAGGATTTTTTTATGTATTCAATGATGGGTTTTCTTCAATCATTAGCTGTAACTTGATTGTTATAAACAATTTCCCTTAACACAACAGGGTTGAACCCAATTTCAACCTTTATTAATTGTTCTAGGGTCACTTTATTGATTTTATATTTGGAGGTCATTTAGGCTAATTCATTGGCTTCCCAATTTGACTCCCTGGGGACGTGCTTTATTATTACTTGTTCAAATTTTCTCATTAAATTTGTAGCTTTGTTGTTATATTTTAATAGATTCTCACTCAAACATTTATATTCACTGCCCATTTGCTTCACTACTAGTTGGGAGTTGCCTAGTATTTCAATATTCCTTGACCCTTTTCCAAAAGTGACTCGAGCCCAATAATTAATACTTCATACTCTGATTCATTATTTGAATAACAAGACTCGAGTTCAAACCCAAATTTGATCGGTTCATTTGTGGGTGATATTAACAATACTCCTATGCACACGCCTCCTTGGTGTTTTGACCCATCGACCCTATCTTTAAGAACCTTACGTTATTCATCCATTTTCACGCTAGGTACTAATCACACGATCTATTCCTTACAGGGTTGTCCCTCACTAGCCTTTATCATTTGGTCGATGCTGAGAGTTTAATGCTATCAAGTTGTTTATATCTGAGTTTAACCAACACCTCTGTAGGGATTTTCAAGGTCGACTATCACTTTATATTACCAAGGTCGACCAAAGAAAGTCGTCTGTTTTTATTCTTTCTTGAACGATTAGTTCTTAATGCTTGTCTTTTGACATCCCTTTGTCTTTTACTTTAATACCCCTGTTCTAAACTCTCATATTCTTTTGTTGATTACTTTGAGATAACAATATCAATTGTAGCATTATAACACAACAACATATAACAACCTAGCAGATGAGATGAAACATGTTCTAAGAATTGAAGGTCTTAAGTTCAAATCCCATTGGGTGCAAAAATATATATTAAACATGGAACATTATAATATTACAAATGTGGTGCCTTGGTGGTATGGACACACGAGCTCAAATTTCATTTCATTTTATGTTCTGATAATCTCTGACTACGAAGAGAGGGGGAAAGAAAAGGACAATACTGTTCCTGATCATATGCTTTTATCAAAAAAGAAACACGCAGTATAATTTGAAGCCCTTAGAAACAATGAGATCCAGTTGAGATATTAGGTTATAATCGAAGACATATGAAGAATATTATCTCCGCATGAAATGGAAATTCTGTATAATTCTTTACATTCTTTGCATCTAAATTTCTTTAGTGAATATGATAGTGTATATCCAGTTTGACTAGCTAGTACAACATTAATGTTCTAAACATCTAGGGATAGGTCACCCATACGTGGTGCATCCATGCACAGAAATGATTAGTGCATGTGCAGCTTTGAATTTCTCCTTTTAAAAAATTAAGCCTACTGAAAAGGCTTTGTTGGTTAATGATATGTGGAGAGATGAGCAAATTATCGTGCGAAACTTCACTTCCTTTAAGCCAATAGCAGGCTTTAGCACTTGCCAAGGCCGGTGCAACACTTCATGAATCTTCTTGTGGGCCCTCATTTTCTTTTCTGCTAGGAATGGTTGGCTCAATGATACTTGGTTGTGGAAAGTCCTCATGAGAATTACCATCTGCAGATTTGTTGGTTTTATCATCTTCAACTGTTGATGGCACCTGCTCAGTGCACAGAGAAAAGATGAAAAATGTCGAGTGTATCAGGTAATCTACTAAAAATAAATGTACAAAAAGTATATATCAATTTTGAAGAATCAAATATTATTACTTCTTTTTCCACTAATGCTCTTGATTCCTCATTCATGTCCTCTATAGTTGTCTCCCCAACTAAATTGGTAGATTCTGCAAAAGCCCCTTGTCTAATTAGGTGGGGAGAGTTGTCTTCACTATTCTTGTCATTCTTTGACATATCTTCCTCTTGTTTATTGTTGACTTCTGCATCATTCATACCGCCAAAGATATTTGACTCTTCCATGGAGTTCTCTAGGGGATTATTAGTTTGCTCCTAAACAACGTACAATGTACAAATTTAGGCTTAAAGCTTTATTTATTTTGTTTTCACCAAAAATACAAAACCTTATTAGGATGCAAGCATATATGCTCAATACAAGATGTCTTTATATCTTTATTTTTTATTAATATTCCAAATGTATGAACATTATTAAGTTATCAAGTAAAAACTATGTATATAAACCTCATCTTTAGAGAAGAATCATTAATTTCACATTGAAGTTCTTACGCGCCATTAATGATTTACATAGTTTATAATACAGATAAGAAAGAAATAAACATTAAATCCCATATATAATTCGTACCTGTAAATGATCGAAGTCAACGTTGCGTGATTGATCGTTGGTACCATCCATCAAAGGGTGATTATTTTGAGGAGTGGTGTTAGGTAGATGATCATCATTTGAAGTTTCTGGCGCCACATCTTCCATGTTAGGCTGCTGAGCAAGGTCTTCTGCCAAGGTGGTGGTCTCAGGTAACACAGACCTTGGTGACGATGCAATTGAGTAGGTTGAGATATCATCTATCGATTCTTGCCGCGCAAATGACGTGCTAGGATGTTCATTACTTCTTGAGTTCTCTATGTTGACTTGCTCAGTGGTTGCTGAGTTGGTCAAATCATTAACAGCTTGTGCATTATTTATCACATTCTCTGACAAGTTACACCATTCCTGTTCCACAAAAGAAAAAAGCTTTTAAAATGAAAAATAAAAGATGTTATGATTCTCCCCTTATTACCTTCCAAGGATGCATGCATGCATGCAAGCAAGCTCTTGGAATGATTGAAAACCACAAGATAGTTTTCATTCCCAGCTTCCAAAATAATTAATGTTTAGGCTAAATGATTATTTTGTTACATAATAATTAATAGCACCAAAACGTGATTCTAACCTCCGACATTGCTCCGTTAGGATGATCCACAGAGCAACTTGTCAACTGTTGTGGGGGTGATGACACACGAGAAGAATTAGAAGATTGTGGCGCTTCATTCATACTGCAGCCAAAGATGTTATGATCTCTATTTATTGCACGAGCTGGGGTGTTTTCATGCGCATCCGATTTTGACGAGGCCATGGAGCTCACATCAGCTACAATTTCTTCACCTATTAATTGTCTAAGCGCATTGGGCAAAGACGTCGCCATGTCCTTGGAGTTATTATTATTTGCTTCTGTAATTACATCCTCCAGCTCGCTGGCTCTCTGTGTTTGTCTTCCGTGGAAGGAGGCCCCCCACAAATCTTCGCTGCCGGAACTAACATCTCTGTCAATGTCCCCATCGTATAGCACCGAGTCCCTATCGGTGTTCGAATTGGTCTCACCGTTCTCATCAACCGTTGAAGCCAGCGAACCAACCTCAGAGACCTCCACTTGTAAATCAGAAGCTATGGAATACGTCGGAGTGTGACAATTGCGCCACACATTTTCGTGCCTCTTACTAATTGGAGACGGGAAAATGTCGTACTCGTTCACAGAAGTAGGAGTAGTAGTACCACCACCACCAGCAGCAGCAGCAGCCGGCATTAATGGGAAATTGAGCATTTCGTGAGATATAGTGGCTCTTGGCCTTGGCTTCTCTGAAGGCCTAGTCGTTTCGACATTTCTTATGCTAGGCTCGCTTGCGTGATTCGGCGCGTTTTTCGCATTCTCATCTTTCGTGTCTTCACAATATTTTCCATCCTCGCCAGGTGGTGTTGTTGGCTCTCCCTTCTCCGCTCCACTTCCACCACCTGCTTCATTGTAGATCAACTGGGTCAGTTAACCAATCATGACTACCTTTATCGCAATAGTTGTTTCCTATCATGCACTTGTGTTAGTTTTCTGACTGATGGATGCAAAGAAATTAAACATAATGGACTTGTAAGATCAACAATTTTTGCCCATTTTAATAATAACCTGGAAGCTTTGTGAATCTTGGGCATGCATGTTCTTGAAGGAAAATATCTCCTGTGAGGTCGGGTTTCTCCTCGGCAGCATCATAGGGGATGTCGTACGGGCTTCTTGGCATAACGGATGGGGCAGAGCCAGGAGCTTCCAAAGCGTCAAATCCTTGGAAACCCCTCGAGACGACCACCGGCGCAACGTGCCCTGGCGCCCCGAACAGCTTCTTCTCTCTTCTTCTTGCGATGAGGCTCTCCAGCCTCGCGTTCCTCTCCAACTCCGAGATCCCCAGATCCATCAGGTTTCTCTGGTCCTCCTCCGTCCACTCTATCGCCTTGCTCCCCTCGTCTTGCGCCTCCTCGTCGTTGCTGCACGCCTCCACCAGGTCGCGCATCGAGGGCTCCGACCTCATCAGGCTCTGCCTCTTCACGGGACCTTCTCCTCCTCCCTTATTGCCGGCTCTTGCGGTGAACTCGTTGTGGAACGCTGCCGACAGGTTCTTCGCCTTTTCCTCTAGGCCCCCGTACACGTCCCATTTTCTCCCTCTCGTGTTTCTCCTTCTGCTTGTGGCATTCTGCGATGGATACTTGTAAAGAAGCTCGCGCCTCCTGCTGTTGTTGTTGTGGGGTATCCTAGGAAGCAGCCTTGCCTCGACCTTTCTCTCCTCCTGCTCTCCCTTCCCATCCTCCCTCCTCGCGTATTTGAACTGGGTTTGCTCGGAGCTCCAGAAGATTCTCACGAAGATTGCGGTGCACGCGAGAAAAGGGGACAAGTAAACCAAGAAGCTGTAAATGTAAGAGAGGAACGTGTACAGGATGAGCAGGGCCAGCAGAGCCCCCGACGCAAGCGGATGCTTTTGTACGAATGTGTAACTAGACTTGGTTGAATCCTCAAGAATTTCCTTTATATTCTTCAAACCCATCCTTTTCTGTTTCTCTCAATGTTGGTGCAAGATTGTATTGGTGGAAATGTACTCACTCTTCACAGTAGAAAACCTCAAATTGTGGGCATTTTATAATTCATTGCTGGATTAATAGAAATGTAACCATGCATGGTGGTCACTGTAATAGGTGACATGTTTATTCGAACCCCATTGAAGAAAGAAAATGTGGTTTTGTGCTGTGTGAAGTAAAAAAACAGAAACATGGATTCTAACTATGGATTACCCTTGCGTAGGAAGCAATCATGCAAGGAGGGCTCAAAGTGAAGAACAAACTAGGAAAAGCAAAAAAGAGGGAGAAAAAAAATGTAGCATTGAAGAGTTTGGCACTAGGTTCATAGAAACCATTAAGGAAATTGAAGGTAAATTAGCCCCCGAATGGTGGTCAACAATAAACAAATGTTTGATCCCCCCCCCCCCCCACAAATGAATGGTTAGCCATTAAACTGTGGCAATTTAGTTTACCTTTTTAAGGAAACTTTTTTTGTTCGGCTGAAAAGTTCATGGGATCCTCTTATTTAGGAATGTGTTATGCTCTTCGCATTTTAATAACGGCACTTGTTTGTGTGTGTGGTTAGAAAGAATGCACCAAAATGTGGGTTAAGAAAAACAAAAGTGATTTTACAATATCAAAAATGCTATATGTACACCCATCCATACACCATTAATAATGCACAAACTTTATTCTCATGAGTGCATAAACATTACAAACTTGTAAATGATACTCTCAACTATACTTAATTAAGTGCACAAACATTACATGAATTAAAACACAAACTTTATATATATAAGTACGAGGTGTATGTATGGTGTATAGTTTTTGGTGTACGTGTAGCAGAACTCTTACAATATTATGTACTACTCTATACGTGTTGTTGGTTGCAGTGTAGTAACATTTCCCTAACGCACATTCCCAAAAAAAAAAATTCGCAAAAAGAAAACTCTCCAATACCATACAAGAATGTAGAGCTAGGATTTTGTTTTTGGAAAAAAATTTCCATAATTAAGTCAAAGTGACATTACTTGCATCTATATATGGTCAGCTGAAATAAGATGTTTATTTTCTTAGTTAATGGTTTTGAATTTCATCTTGGAAAATAAAATATTTGGCATTGGGATAGTCGTAACTCTTATAAGACCTTAAATGCTCTCGAACAAGATTGCCTCACATAGGAGGAATGTTATAAATTGTTTGATATTGACAATTTATTTAATTCATAGATATCTTCAGTGTCTTCGTTTTTTCTTGAATAAATGTTCATTACGCCCATGTCATAAAGAGATGAAAATGGAACTTGCTTTCTCATTAGGAAAATAGTTGTAAGACAGGCTGAACGCAAAGGTGATCATCGACATGTTTGGAGCTTTGTTGGTTTTGGCCTTATTTTAACTAAAAAATTGACCTCATGTCATATTTTGTTTTTTAAATTACAAGTAGGTTTTTTTGCAATTAAAGTCATAATTTCAAGCTACCGATATTTTGTATTTTATCAACACATTTTTTTTTCGCTGTTCTTACTCCTAAACACCTGAGTTCTTCCCACCTCCTCCCCAACTGTCTCATCCCATCCCTTTGTAGAAAACCGTTTTTTTTTTTATGGTTTACACTCACCGTGGTCCCAAGCAAGAGGGGTGAAAGGCTAATGGTAGAGGAAAAAAACAAAGAGACAAAATAGAACACAAGAAAAAACCAAAAGGCAGACAAAATGAACAAAAAATCCACTTGTACCAACTTGTGGCAAGATATGTACTACCCCCAAAGCTAAAACCTCCAAGATAGGTCTACAAGACAAATGAGTCCCCTCTGTAGAATTCGAATTGGAAAGGCACAACATAAAACAGGAGATTACACCCAAATTATAGAAGCATTGCATGGCTAGAAAATGTGTTTGAAACTGCCCCTTCGACAAGACCATCAAGGTCGGAACAAACCTCACTCAACTCCAAGCCAAATCAAAATGAAAACACCCACACAAAAAGCCCTTAATAAAACCATGCAAAGAAGACAAAAGAGCCAGGAGCAAAATTCCCATAATGCCTACCGAGACCTCGCAAGATCGAATCATACCATTTTACTCCATTGATTCACCCAAAATAATATCAATTCCCTCACTTTTACCAATAATATCTGTTTTTGTTCAAAAATCTTGTTGCTTTTGCACTTCCAAATGGCCCAAAACACCTAAAAGAAACCCCTAAGCCAAATTTTTTTTGATACACAGACGAATCCACGCCCTCCATTTCCCCCAAAACCCATCCTGAGAAGTACATGATCCATGAAGCACCAACTAACACGGTCGTAGGCCTTTTGGAAATCAAGTTTAATTAGCACGATCATACTTTTTCTTCTTTCTGTACCAATTCACTGACTCACAAGCAATCAAGGCACCATCGTATATTTCTCGACCGCCCACAAAAACACTTTCTGTTTCCCTAGCCAATGACAAAAGGACAAGGCTTAACCTCTTAGTAAGAATATTTGATATAATCTTATATAAACACCCAACCGTGCTAATGGGTTTGAACTCCTACAATTCTTCTGTCCCTACAATTTTGGGTATAAGAGTTACCCAAGTTAAGTTTGCCTCTTTAGCGAGGCATTCTTGTAACACCCCACTTTTCTTCGTATTTATTTTTCATGCGACATAAATAGTTAGATAATTTATATAAATTATTTTAAGAATCTCAATCAAGTAATTAAAAGTTAAACCGAGTGTTTTGAAAAGGGGAAAAACCTTTCTCTGAGCCCCGAGTTGTTTGATAAGCCCCAGGAGCCCCGTCGGCCAACCAATGGCCTCATTAACCTCAAATTCGTGCCTGGCTACCCGAGGAATGTCTTGACATGGATTTATAAGTCTTTCCAAACTCCTTAAATTCCCTTACTTAAATTTAGAGCCATCTTAGAAAGATCTTGCCTTTATCTAACCCCGAGTAACCATTTTGGCGTTACGCATGGTCTTTAGAGCTTGAAATTGTTTTCCTTTCCATATAAGGTCATTTTAAGGTAAAATACAAGCATTAAATCCTTTATTGAAGGGAAATTAATAATTTTACCTTTTTTTAGAACCAATTTTAATTTTTCGGAGCCAAACGCCTCTTTTTGGGTCCCACAACACACGAAATCGCACCTAGAGCCTATAAGCGACACCCCGCAGGTCACCTCACATGCACGGCGTCAAAAAGCTAACATGACCAACAAAATGTCATGTCAGTAATGTTATGTGAGCAAAGTAAACTCATATGACGCATAACTTATTATGTGATATGAGTTTGTCTCCAAATCATAACTCACTCATTATTCAAATTCGGGTCAAAAAGCAAATTGTGGATTAATTTTCGGCCAAATTTTGAGTCAGGTGAATTTATTTTATTTGGATGGACTGCCAATATGACACTCTATTAGTCACATCAGTAGTTAACAGAATTTAACTACTGATCTAAGACCACATAGTTCTTCTAAGGACAGATGCTAAAATTAGATTGTTCTGACTTGAGCCTAGAGATACAGCTGAGTGAGCGTGTTGTCATTTGCCTTGAGCATTCTAAGCTCCCTAGTACTAACACAATGTTGGGAGTGATGCTAAAATCAAAAGTAGTTTTAGGTGGGTATCAATGTAAACTGAGTTAGAACGTACCTTGGGAGGGCTGAGACCCTCCCCTTATAAAGTCGTACTTGGCAATAGTTGGGTGTCGAGGCCGTGGCAAGGATCGCGAAACACTCCCACGTCTCCCTGGCGAGAGGACTATTATGGGAGCGGATGAGGTGATTGCGTGCTAGTATCCAGCAAAGTAAACAGAGGACCCAATGCATGGTGTGGGCTGAGGCCCAAGTTCTCCAAGTGATTAGTGGGCTGGCCCGATCTTACCCAATCTATGGTGGTCAATTTTGGGCTCTCAGCCCATAGCCTAATCCACTGATACTTTTTTGATAAGTTTGGACAAAGAAAAAATTAATGACCTAAATTATATCTCAAATATTTATAGAAAATCCGACACATATTTAAGCTATTAAAAAATGTTTGGATCTTTTCCTGTAAAGAGAAATATCTATAAGAAATGAAGGACTCACGAGTACGAAGGGCCACCTTTTGGCGTGGCGTGGCTTTTGGCAGTATCTTAGAAGTATCTAACTATCTATAACTCTCTCAGACCTTGTCTGTCTATAAACACAACACACTCCAACGTTATAATTCACATCACAACCATTCGCTTACGCACTCACTGCTACTGCGCCATTCCAGATAAGATCAACCACTCTTTCTTCAGGTTCTCTCTCTCTCTCTCTCTCTCTCTCACACACACACACACACACGCACTACTCTATCAAGGTGCACTTTCATTTGTTTCATCTAAGTGATCAAGTTTGCCATGGTAATCATGTTAATTTGAAGTGTCTATGTTGTTGTTATGGGAGCAATACTCATATGTGCCAATTTAACATAATGCGATCATACCTAGATTTTTACCGTTTATTGATTATGTTAAAAAAAAAAAAAAAGCGAAACGATTTATTGATTATGTTAAAGAAAAGTTCATTAATGACGAACAGGCTGAGGTAGAGGCTTATCTATGATCAGGTCGTGTTAGTAAAGAATTTCGCAAATGAGACGATCTAGTGTTTTTTAAAAAATAAAAAATGATTTTTTTGTTTCTGTGGTGTGAGATTGTTTTGATAAATAGTCTCTCACTGTACTGTGGGTTTTGTGGCTGTCATAGTCATAAATATCTTTGGGGTGAATGGGGATAGAAGATTGGTCTCTGTTTTGTTGTTTAATTGTCTTGTTCTGCTTTTGTTAGATTGACACCACCCCCATTTCAAGCATCAATGATAACTTCTGAATTTTTTGGGTTCTTTTGTTTAATTTTAAATTCCGTTTTTCTTCAAAAAAAAAAAAAAAAAACATAATTTAGAATTTGAACAATCAGAATCATTTTTATTTTGTTTGGTATGTAGTTTTGATGCTGCTGTGAGCTTCAAGATCATCTTACGTGTGCTTCCGTAACAGCATGTATAAAAGAATGTTTCCAATGACTAGGTTGTGTTTAGAATCGTTAAAAATTGGAAACCAAACAATTTAGTTTGATTTGAATTGAATTGATTTACTAATCAATTTGTATGTTTGGAATTCATTGCAAGGAAAATGAGATTTGAACTGATTGACAAAATAAATTCCATGCTTGAAAAATATGTTTGTTTAAACTCTGAATCGATCAACATGGAATCTCTTCATATCAGAGTATACATAATAGACATTCTAAATGCATGCTTCTTATAGGTTAACCGAAAAACTAACCTTTCAAAACTTGAAATTTAATAGTTCTGCGTTGAGATGGCATCCTTGCACGCTAATGTGACATCAGCCGTTTGCAAAAGCGGCAACAATGCTCCTCAACCGAGGTTCCCAAGTACCACATTTTTGCCAGGGTTTGATGTTGTCGGGTGCGTTTCAAATTCTTGGAAGAAGGAACTTATCCTGTCTTCTACGGCTTTGGTACCTAGAGCTACTTTGACATTTGATCCTCCAACAACTAATTCGGACAAAACCAAACAAAAGAGGCACACTGTTGACCCTGCCTCGCCAGATTTTCAGCCTCTTCCTTCCTTCGAACAGTGCTTTCCCAAGAGCACAAAAGAATACAGGTGTGCCTTGTCTTCTTCTTTTTTAGGTTTATGCAGCATATGGGATTTGATTTCAGATAATATGTCTCTCGAAACCTTTGTAGCAAACTTGATATCAACAAAACATGTCCTCTCTTAACTGTTTGCAGGGAAGTCGTTCATGAAGAAACTGGTCATGCGCTCAAAGTTCCATTTCGACGAGTTCACCTGTCCGGGGATGAACCACACTTTGATACCTATGATACGAGTGGTCCCCAAAACATAGACCCAAGGATTGGTATGATTATCAAGAATTTTAAGCATTTTCCTTTACATCTTGAGCCTAGTACATTTTTCTTGTGGCCAAGGTTGGGCTACATGGTTCTAAATTGTGATGGCGATCACACATGAGGTCGTATTGCGATTATTGCGATTGCGGGAAATTGCGAAAAAGATACGACTGACGCATCCACATTTGCGGCTGTGATGCGGGTTGCGGAGACTGTAACAGCAATATTGCGGCTGCAATCGCAGTTGCTGACCGCAATTTAGAACCATGTTTGGCTAACAAGGACAATTGTTTCATGCCTATGTTCTAAGATATTATTATTGCTGTTGCTGTTGTTGTCTGCCTACCATCATTTCCAGATCATGTTGATATTGACTAGGCTGTAATGTATTGCATATTTTTAAATGTTATCACCAGCTTTCACAAAAACCACCTATAAATTTCAGTATCCTCTTCAATCACTTCTTTTGTCTGCTGCCTTTTCCAAGGTGATTCAAACTGTCTAGTGAGATTGCTTGCAACTAGATTTTACTTGAGCTACATCAATTTATCTTAATTGTCTTCTGCTTTGAAATTTCCTTTGACTGAATTTCGTTAAGAGTTCGTATATGATTTGTGATCTTGTTCCAAAATGATTGTTCTTGTTCTTTTGTAAATTTTTTAATTTAGTATTTCTCCTATTTGCTACCATTATCTATATATGTCCTCAATTAATCAAGGCGCTAAATTTCTATTGACCATTAGAATTGCAAATGTCTGCATTGTTATTTATCTTACTGTTTGGTCTAACAATCTGGTGTTAGAGGAGAAATTTGGCCAGATCAGCATTTCACTTTGATATATTCTTTGATTCATCCAGACTCCTATTACTCGAAGAAAATATTAAAATGATGAGATAACATTTAGAAATATCATTAAAGAGTATAATTTTTGGTTGTTTATGTATGCTTACACCAAGCCTTCGAAGAACACATTCATTTACCTGGTTTTGTTTTCATGGATTTCATAATTAGGACTCCCAAAATTGCGCAAAGAGTGGGTTGATAGAAGAGAGAAACTCAGTTCGCCAAGATTCACTCAGATGTACTATGCTAAGCAGGGGATCATTACTGAGGAGATGCTCTATTGTGCCACCCGCGAGAAGCTCAACCCGGAGTTTGTGAGGTCAGAAGTTGCTCGTGGACGAGCTATCATCCCTTCCAACAAGAAGCACTTGGAGTTAGAGCCCACGATAGTCGGAAGAAACTTTTTGGTGAAGGTAAATGCAAACATTGGAAATTCTGCGGTTGCAAGCTGCATAGAAGAGGAAGTTTACAAGGTTCAGTGGGCAACTATGTGGGGAGCCGATACGGTCATGGATCTGTCGACAGGCCGCCACATCCATGAGACTAGAGAGTGGATCTTGCGCAACTCTGCCGTGCCGGTTGGGACTGTACCTATCTACCAAGCACTGGAGAAAGTTAACGGAATTGCTGAAAACCTTAGCTGGGAGATTTTCAGGGATACGCTGATTGAACAAGCTGAGCAGGGTGTTGATTACTTCACCATCCACGCAGGAGTTCTTCTGAGATACATTCCTCTGACGGCGAAACGCATGACAGGAATAGTTTCAAGAGGAGGATCGATTCATGCAAAGTGGTGCTTAGCTTATCACAAAGAGAATTTCGCTTATGAGCACTGGGGTGACATACTTGACATCTGCAGCCAGTATGATGTAGCACTATCCATCGGTGACGGGCTGAGACCTGGATCCATCTATGATGCAAATGACACAGCTCAGTTTGCTGAGCTCTTGACGCAAGGAGAACTCACCCGTAGGGCCTGGGAAAAGGATGTTCAGGTGATAAAATCATGCAAACTCTCTTGATAGCTCGGTTCTGATAAATTAATGGCTAGATGAAGTAACTTAGTCTTTTTAGCTCCAAATTTTATGTTGTCCTGACTATGTCCATTTAGCTATTTAATTTTAATACATTGTCAGTGTCAAGTGTTTTGTGCTGTCAGCCAATCATGTATTATCATTTGTGTGACTTTTCAAGTAATTATTGCAAAAGTCAAAAAACTTTTGATTATGTGACAATGCATGATTGGGTTGCAGTGTAAAAATGTTTTGTTTTATACTGGCGGTGCATCAAAATCAAATCCTATCTATTTACTGCATTTCTTTTTCATTCTTGATTTGTAGCATGAAGAATTAGGACTTTCTTGGAATAATTGGCATATATAATTGGCTATATGTTGACCCTATCTATTTCGTATGGTCCTAAGCTATCTTCCCGGAGTCAGCGAGTGAACTTATTACTTTGAGTTACTTTACAGGTGATGAATGAAGGGCCTGGACATGTTCCAATGCACAAGATTCCTGAAAACATGCAGAAGCAGCTAGAATGGTGTAGCGAAGCACCCTTCTACACTCTTGGCCCTTTAACGACTGATATTGCCCCTGGTTATGACCACATCACCTCTGCAATCGGTGCTGCCAACATCGGGGCACTTGGTACCGCTCTTCTCTGTTATGTAACTCCAAAAGAACATCTCGGGTTGCCAAATCGGGACGATGTGAAGGCCGGAGTCATAGCCTACAAGATCTCTGCTCATGCTGCTGATTTAGCCAAGGGTCATCCCCATGCTCAGGCCTGGGATGATGCACTGAGCAAGGCACGATTTGAATTCCGGTGGATGGACCAGTTCGCTTTGTCGTTGGATCCAATGACAGCCATGTCCTTCCATGACGAAACATTGCCATCAGAAGGTGCGAAGGTGGCCCATTTCTGCTCTATGTGCGGCCCCAAATTCTGCTCCATGAAGATAACCGAGGATGTCAGGAAGTATGCCGAGGAACATGGCTATGGAGATGCCGAGGAAGCTTTGCTGCGTGGGATGGATGCTATGAGTGCTGAATTTCTTGCCGCAAAGAAAACTATCAGTGGGGAACAACATGGCGAAGCCGGTGGAGAGATTTACTTGCCAGAAACTTACTTAAGTTCCAAGGACAGGTGAACTTAACCTCCAACATTTTCATCACATTCAAGTCCTATAGAGAATATCACCTGTTACTTCTGAACTGTATTTTTAAATCAAAATCAAGAGGGTGGGAGGGACTTAAGAGATTATAGTGTTACATTTGTTTTTAAAATGCTACTACACGCACTTAATGCCTCTTAACTGCTTCAGGGTGAGCTTTGGCGCAATAGTAACTTTGTTGCCTTCTTACCTGTTAGGAAGTGTATATCTACCTTCGAGGCCCTACCAAGTAGTAGCCTCATCCACTGTGCTGTCACATAGATAGCGCTTGGTTCCTATAGTGGGACAAAGGAGGTAGAGACATTGGGTTTGGAATAGGAGACAAAGATAGAACACTTAAAATTGTCCCGAGATTTTAAGCTGATTTATGTATCTCCTAAAAGGAGGGAAACATGAGACATGTATTGGGGACAATTTTTGCACTTTCGAAAACGAGAGACGCAAGAGACATGTCTCTAGTTTTCCACCGTCTCCATGTTCATTTTTCTCAGGATATAGACAAAATGCTACCTTAATGCTTGAATACTCCTATTTGACTTTTTCTTAGGTTTGTGTCAGCTGAGAATGTGCCTTACCATTTATTTTGCAGAACTATATAAAAATGGAGCAAATCATTCAAGAGAACTTGGAGCTAGCTTTTACACAACTGGCTATATCTATCAGGATGGTGAAAAGCATTTCCATGCTGGCTGTAGGAGAATACAAAGTTCAGTTTGTTGACAATAAAATTTTAGAACTCCCATTTTCCAATTATGCTTGTGTTGTTGTGGATTATCCAACTCTCCAGGAATAAAATGCACCTAGTATCATGTTTATTAGTACTACCATGTCTTTTTATCTTTTCTGGAGATTTTTATTAACGGCCGAGATGCACCGGGGGTGCCTGTATCTGCATCAGCACTTAGGATGCTAGCAGATCAGGCTGAGATAGTCCCTTTGAACCTGATCAGGGTGATGCCTGCGTAGGGAGTGTGCATTTTTTTTTTTGTATGCTTTTTCTCTGCAGGGAGAGTGCGTTGTTATATTCAGTCATACATGGTTTGGGCTTAGCCAATCATTTCCTGGTAAGCACATTCAGCAGGTTGGCCATGCCAATTCAGCATTTAATTGCCTCTACCCAACCTTATTTCTTGTGTTGAAATTTTGACTTATTCTTTTTTATAGAAGAATAAGGTGAGAATCGAACTCTAAACTTAGTCGTAAACTTAGTCGTAGAAGATCTGATATCATATTAAGAATCATCTTTTTCAATATCTTAAGCTGTTAGATAAAGGCAATTGAACGATTTTTACATTTAACTTGGGAAAGATGGTTTTTGAGAATAGTTTCGTCTTGTTTATATAGAACCAAAATCATAAAATACTAAATAAAAACTATTATGTTGTGTTTGGATAGGATCTTTTTAAAGGGTAATCTAATTTTTTTTAGAGTATTTTAATTGACTTGTTACAAAATTCTTTGTTTAGATACTAGATGAAAGGAATTTCAAATTTTCAAGTATTTTTTTTTAGGTGTTTCATATATTTCAAAATAGTAGATTTTAATTTTCTACTTTTCATAAAGAATTCTAAAATTCTTTTCATCTCTACTCACTGTATTGACTCTTTCATCCTCATACTATACACCATTCATCGCCGGCCAGCCACCGCCAATTGCTGGACGGACCCCACCGATCGCATGTAAGACTTCACATGATCACTGATCAACCTCACGTAAAATAGGTAAATACAATTTCATTATTTAAACAAAGTATTTTGTAATAATGTGATATAATTATTTTATCCAAATTATAAATTTTTAATATGCGTCATCCAAACAGCACCTTAATCCTCGCCTAATCATGTCTTTTATGAATAAATGAAAGTTTCACTAATGAAACTGTCTAAATGTTTGTATCCAAAAATAAAAATAAAAAAAGATTTGTCTGAATGTAAATTCATACACACATAAATCCTAGCCTTTCACATTGGAGGAGGGTGTTGCATAGTATTATGGCTTAAAAGTTTATGTATAGAAGTTATAGCCATAGTACGCAAGTTATTAGTTTGGGAGTATACGTTACATTGGATTATGTTTGGATGATGGAAATTCTTACATTGCGTTTCATTTCACTTTCATGTTCAATTTAGGATGTGACAAATGGATTGAAATCACCTATCTCAATTTTTCTGTCCAATTCTCTATCTTATCTACTCATTTATTTATTTATTTTGGTACAACTGAAAAATAAACAAGCCTACACTCTAAGGAATTGTGTTCTCATGTAGTCAGCTCTCAGCAACGGATGAAGCGTTGATGGAGGATCCTCCGTTATGCAGAACGAGTGTCACTCAAGCCCTACTTGGCCAAGAAATCCGCAGAAGAGTTCCCTTCTCGAAGAACATGAGAAATAGAGACCTCCCAATCCTTAGAACCTTTTATATCACAAATAAGTGGCAGAAAAATACGTTCGCCAACATCGACAGCCAAACGCACAACCTCGTTAGAATCAATTTCATTGCAAACCTTCCAATAACCATAGCACCACCATAGCACCAAACAACTTGTAAACCAAAATGGATAGGCAATAATTCCATAAGCAAGTTCCCCGCCCAGCCTATGTAAGCCACGAAGCCAACAATCCAATTACTGTGATGGCCACGAATCAAACCACCAAAACCCACAGACTCTAGATTGCCACGAGAACTTCCATCAACGTTAATCTTCATGGTATCAATCTCCAGCCACTGCCAAGACACCAAATGAGGTTGGCGGGGAGTGGCATAAACCTCATCATCAAGCAAACCCATAGAAGCTACATCCACATAAATCCACTGCAATATGTGATGGATTGGCCAAGTAACTCCAATAATGGCCTACTCGTTGCGACTCTGCAAAATCCACCAGACCACCAAGCAAAGGAAACCAGCACACCGATCCTCACCCAACCTGTGCATCCAAGCACGAATGTCCTATTCCTAGAAGAAAGAACTATCCACCCCTAAGAATTTTCCAAATCAAACACGAAACTCTGCAATCATACAGACAGTGAATGATTGTTTCTTCACCGTGCCACATCGATCACAAACTATAGAAGCAGCAACATTGGGTGGATGATACTTTTGACAAAGAAGGGACACCCAAAGCTTATAAGAAGAAGAAAAAAAATCTAAAACAAGTTCCCTAGCATGGCACAGTTATTCAATCTTGTCGGTCTGATACCCAGACTCCTCTAGGGTTTTGGTCGAGTCACTATGTTCTAATTAACAAGATGAAGACCTTTCCCCTAACCGTCTTTCCAAATAAAATTCCTCACAATAGAATCTAACTCGCCACAAGTTTCTTGAGGAAGCCATAAGGATTTCATATCATAAGACAGGATAGCAATGAGAACAGAGTTAGCAAGCGTCACTCTACCCGCTCTATTGAGAAGACTACGCTTCCACCCACTTAATCTCGCCTTCATTTTATCCACAAGAAAATGAAAATCAGCTTTTTTTCACCCAACCTTGAACCAAAGGAAACCCCAAGTACTTTGCAAGATTTGGAGCAAATAATATGGAAGAAATACTAGTTAGGCAATTCCTCTTAGAATGCAGCACATTCGTGGAGAAAAGTGTAAAATCCCGATTTTTTCCCCTTGCGAAGAATTTCGCATAATAAATAAATAAGAGTCAATTATTGAGACTGGAAAATTAAATCCTAAGATTTATCTTCCAAAATATCAGTCAAAATAATGGTTTTACAATCTCGCGAAATTTCACGAGATTCGGCCTATTTTTAGACATCACTGAAATTTAATTATATATCAAAGGTATTCATAAATTACACTTTTAGGAAAATAAATTTACAAATACCTTATATTAACTTAAACTCCTCATTAAAAAAATTAGTAGATCATGACGGTGTGTTCGAATAATTTTTAGGACATTCATGACCAAACACGAGCAAACACAATCAAAATTGTACAGCAAAGTTTATGGCCATACACGACCAAGAGAAAATTTCTCACAGATCATACATAGCCAGCAAACCTTCATGTGGTGAGTCAAAATACCATGTTTATCACTATAATGAGTCACCATATGACTCACCATGTATGACCTCATGCATGACATCATAATTTCATTTCTTTTTGAATTAAACTTGGCCCAAAATTGGAACCAAAAGCCACGGGCAAGCTGCCTATATAAGGCCAACCATCTTGCTTCCAAATTCAGCTCAAAGTTCTCATAAGAAAATTATGTCACATACTCGTTCGTTACGTATACGCAGCAGAAAAATCGACCGTTAGGAGCATTGTTCATCGCTTTGGAAACCTGTCCACAAGTGGGTAATCTTAGCAACATCACTACCTTAGTGATTTATGTTTGATTTATTTTTATGTTGTTTATATTATTGTGGTTTGCTTGGAAAACTGCTGGTGTTTATCTGTGACTCTGTCAGGATTAGACCTAGGTTTGAAATAGAAAAAGAGTAAGTTTGAGTAAGAACTATGGGGCTGGGATTTTTATCACAAAAAACTAACATCATTTTTGGCAGGTACATGAAAAATCTAGTGGGCAGTGTTAAGTTTTATGATTTTTGGAGCCTCCGACGAATTTCTCGAGCAAAATAAGTAAAACGACGTTTTTGGGTAAACAAGGACAAAACAGGAATTTTCAAAAAAGGAACTGAAAAACTGGGTTGGTTTTCATGAAAAATGGGTTTAGAACTATCAAAAAACCTGAAGGACAAGTCTTGAGCTCTTCGGGTTTTTGAGAACTAAAATTCTAAAAAAAAATTGAGTTTTACGGGTAAAAAATGACATTTTGGGGGAAAATGGTAAAACTGTAATTTTGAGATTTTGGGTTTAAAATCTGAGTTTCTAAGTGTTAAAAACGAGCTTAGGGCTATCAAAAATCATGAGATGAAGTCTTAGATCCTTTGGCTTTTGATAACTAACACTCTGACAGAAGTGGGGAAAAAGCACTGATACACCATAGTTTTCAGGTTATGATAGTTACTATGTTCTATGTGTTATATTTTTATTATGATGCATCATGAGGAAATAGGTTGTCATTAGAATGTTAGGACAACCTTAGATAACTAGACGGATAATCACATACCTAAGAGAAGATCATAAGGAACATAGGGAAAAGGCAATGTCTTAAGAGGATTCGGTGACGTCGCTAGGATAGCCCCTCGCCACCCCAAAGGAAGGACAGAGTTATGTTACCTCAAGGAACAGACAACAAAGAAGGTTTTACGCAGTGTGGGGACAATAGTCCTAGGGTGTATAGTACATCGTGTGGGGACGACAGTCCTTAGGTGTGCAAGAAGGCGAGACAAGCAGAAGGAGCAAGAATGGATAGTCGGATATGACAGTACTCGAGAACTTGAGAGTTCCCCCATACATAAGATATGTGGTAAATGTTATATTATGTGCATGTGGCGAGGCACCTCTCGTGAAACAGTATCACAAGATGGTCCCGCAAGTGCAAGTACGTGGGTGGGCGTAACAACATCACAATACCCTGATGATCAGGAATAGGAAGCACGCGAACTTATACATAAGTAAAGCAAGAATAGAGCTCCACCGATCACCTAGTAAACTAGGTAAAGCTGCTCAAGATTAGCAGGGATAATAATAACAAGTAAGGATTTAAGTATGATATGACACCTAGAGACCCCTGAGAGGCGAAAACATAAATGAGGTGAAAACAGATAGTTATGCCCCATAAGATTTCCACTGAGGATGCATTCTCATCCCTCACTCCTTTATGGTTCCAGGCGAGCACGACAAGTATGCCGAGGCGGAGTAGGCATCATTGGACGAGTAAAGACTTTGGCGTCAAAGGATTCCAAGGAAGTAAAAGGACGATAGCTTATGTTTTGTATTTTGTATTAGTTAAAGGGATTAGACATGCCCTTAGCTCTTACGTGAATTAGTTGTAATATGTATTATTAATCAAATGTGTAATCATGTTCTGGACCACGTGATTGTGTGTGTATGTGTATGTGTCATGAGATGTTTTGTATGATTATCCAATGAATTATGCATCGCCTAAGTCTTTTGAGACTCTATCGTTGGCATATCCATACATTTGTCTTCTCGAACACGCATGGCTCCTAGTTTATAAATTAGTAAAGAAAAGGAAAAGATTTCAAAACGGTCCATATTTTGGAGTAAGAAATATTTTCAAGGATCAATATAGGAGCTAAAAGTAAGTCAACCAAAGCAGTTAATAATCTTGTGAGCATTATTTACGACTATAGCATAAACAATTAGCAGGAGTGTTACAAAAAACGCCTTGGACTTGTCAATGTTAACTTTCAAACCAGAAGCTTCCTCGAAAATCTTAGGAATGCTCAAAATTAGAAGTCATTTGAGAAACCTTTGCCTTTGCAAAAAGAAGGATATCTTCAACAAACAACAGATGAAAAATATGCACACCTCCCCTAGCAATCAAAACAGGGCACCAACACTCATCAAAATAAGAAGAGATAGCTTTTCCATACAAAGCACAAAAAAATATGAGGACAAAGGATCCCCTTATCGTAGTCCCTTATTAGGTTGAATTTTTTTTTCCAATCTAGACCTATTCCAAACCACAGAAAGAGAAGAAGTGACACATAACATAATCAAACGAATGATCATGTCCAGAAAGCCAAAATCAGGCAAAGTCTGCTCAAGAAAATTCCAATTTACACTATTATAAGTTTTGTGCAAATCAATTTTAAGAGTTATGTTACCTCTCCTACCCTTAGCCGTATGCATATGATGGAGAATTTCCTATGCAATAATAATAATGTTTGTCGTGCTCCTCCTAGGAATAAAACTATTTTGCAATGGCCTGACAATATCAGACATGAAAGGACGAAGACGGTTAACCAACACTTTAGTGGTAAGTTTGTACACCACGTTGCACAAACTAATTGAGCAAAATTGGGAGAACTGCATTGGAACATCCGTCTTCAGAATCAGGACAGCAAGAGTTTCCAAAAGCCTAGCATTAAAGTAACCTGAAATAAAAGCCTGTCTAACCAACCAACAACCAAAAAGTGTCACCAATAATATGCCAAAATTTCTTTATAAAAATAAGGTTGAAAGATCAGGACCTACCTGAAGACTTGAAAGCTTTCATGAAAGGTAAAGCTTCCCTAACCTCTTCCTTAGTAACATCCGCTAATAAAATACCCTCTGCAAGCTCTGGAAGAGTAGCACGGTGCTGAACAGAGATAGGGCAAGACACATGTTGCATGTCTAAGCAAAAGAGATTTTTGAGAAAACCAAAAAGCCTCCTGTCGCAAAATACCCTCATCTGTACACCATACATCCCCACTGATATGCACCCACCCTCCACTCAATTCCTTTTTTGACAAACAATGGTCTGAATCATGGTAAAAGGACGTGTTTCTATCACCAAACCTCACCCAATTCTCCCTTGACTTTTGAAACCAAACCAATTCTTCCTGATAGTGAACCTGCGCATATTCTTGTTGGAGCTCCTGTTCAAACTGAATAAGGCTATCCGTCTCATAAACTTCCATCTAACTCTGCACTTCCTTCGAAAGATGTTACCAAATACCTCTGATAAAAATCAATGAATGATTTTTCACATGATGTAAACAACCCACCACATCAGCCTCACCCTTGGCCCAAGCCTGTAAAACAAGATCCTAATAAGCAAGCATGGTGAGAAGCCAGGCTGCCTCAAAACAAAAAGGACGAGGCCCACAACAAACAACCAAGCCCCCCACAATGAAGAAGAAGGGGATGATCATCAGAGTAAGTCCTAGGAAGGACTTTCACACTCACTTCTGGGAACCTTAATTTCCCTTCACTGCTCATCACAAACCATCTTATCCAACCTCTTCCACACAGCGGGTTGTCCTGACATAGAATTCTGCCAAGTGAAAGAACCTCTAGACTGACCAAATCACAATCATCAAGGCATTCCCTGAAAGCACTGGCACGACCACCAATGTAAATTCCACCCTTACACTCAATAGAATCAACAACTAATTCATTAAAGTCACCACACGCTAACCACGGAGTCAAAATACATTGACGAACCTCCCATAAATGATGCCGCCGAAGATCCACTCTCACATTCAGCATACAACTAGCATAACAAGACCACAAAGGTCCACTCATCATTGTGATGTGACTTATGCCGCACGTGATAAGAGGGTGGGTGCATAGGTTTTTTTTTCCGTGAGCATTATTATACTCGGAACTTGATGGACCCTCCTTATCATTTTTAATCTTCTTATGCAAAA
Source organism: Nissolia schottii (assembly GCA_003254905.1). Lineage (NCBI taxonomy): Eukaryota > Viridiplantae > Streptophyta > Magnoliopsida > Fabales > Fabaceae > Nissolia > Nissolia schottii. The sequence goes on from QANU01051546.1 coordinate 127,368, forward strand.
CATACGCCCACGGTTTCTCAACTTCAATTGGGTCTCCCACTGTAGCTTTAAAACCAGGAAAATCTCCTATAACTGCTCCATTATTTGCGGTTTGATTTCCTCCTACCTACCAAATCTGTAATAATCGTATCTTGCTCCAAATTTGAATTCGACTACCTGCACCCCCATGCAATCATGTGCTACGTGCCCATAGCAATGACATTTGGAGCAAATCAGGTGCAAACTCTCATATTCAATATGACATCGTGGTGGTATCAATCTTCACTGGCCTCCCTAACCCTACAACAATGGTGTTAATAGATCCCTCCATGTAGTAAGCCCTCACTATCACCCAAAACATTTCTCAGTCGGCTTAAAATCCAACGACCATTGTTTCACAGCCAGATAATGATTAAAAACATCCATCCCCCCCCCCCTTCTTCAAATCACTATTTTGAAGGATTACTAAGTGGTCACAAATTATTCAAACATCAATCTAGATATAAATATTTGGATAGAAGCTTTGGTTACCCAACAAAATTCTGTCCAATTGTACGAAGAGCCTACGCGTATCCACACCGAGACTTCCTCTTGCCTATCAACATTTTGATATTATATGGAAAAACCTTCTAAAAAATTTTAAGATTAATTTTTGGAACTATAAGAAAATGCACTCAGAGAAAATAAAAATTGTTTTCTGTTCCGAGAATATATGTTATAGCTTTTATAAGCCAAAACTTAACACCCATGTATGCACTTATTCCTATTTCTTAGGAACTATTGATAATTATTCATAACTAATTACGCATGACAATATTTTATTTTATCGTTGACACAGAAAATGGGCATATTTATCTATAAATCCTACAGCTCAAGATGTGCTATTAATTTGTGTAGAACCCACATATATGTGTGTCCATGCCTAGAATTACGAAGGATTTGCATCATTACAAGAATGATTATTCGATTATTAAAGTGTTGTCTACAATTTCTACGCAGTCAATGGACGACAGTGAAGTAAAGCAGGAAAGCAACAGCATCTGCTCATTTTAGTTTTTTTTTAAAACCTTTTTACGCATTATTTATACGCCTATTTTCTCAACGCTTTAACCCACTTGTTTGGCACTTGCTTTTGGACCTTTCGCCGCAGCCCTTTTGTCACAAACACACTCATACCATGAAACACACACGTTACACTTGTTTCACAGTTCCAACCTTTTCCAACGACTGCGCTCTCTTTTCTTGCTCGCTCTCCCTACCTCGTTAATTATCTATAATACTACAATCATCAGCCAAAGAGAAAAACATTAATGATGCGAAACACAATGAGTCATAGCACAGGCTACTTCCTCGAGAAAACAAGCTTGCCGCGGAGGACAAACTGTAGCGGGAGCTACTCGGCTAGAAACCAGCGCACGAGGAGCCTCACGTTCAAGATTCCTTGGCGTCCTGAATTCTCCCCCATTGAGTTTCTCAAGGGTCTCGCCGAGAGAGTGAAAAAAGCCGTGTGTTTTGGCTCTGCGAGGAGGAGGAGAAGACCTTTAAACCGAAGCCTGCCGCCCTCGACAGGAATGTCGACAGAACTTGCAAGGTCCTCCTCTGTCGATTATCATAGGACGGCTGCAGTTGAGGACTGCATTGAGTTCATTCGCACTTCCTTTTCTAGATCGAACTCCGTAACCACGACTCCAGCTTCGACTTCCAAAGATGAATTTATGCATGCTTTCTTGAGCAAGTTTGAACCCACCCCAGACTCTGTGAAACGATTAAGGTGTGCTTAATCTGTTGCTATATTTCAGTGTCGTCTATCTTCTTGAATGTCAACGATGTTGTCGTATGAAGGTTATCGCATTATGAAAAATGTTCGACAGTCAAAGGGTTAGTATAAAATGATGTAATATAATTGGTGATGTTTAGTTGAGTAAATAAATCCTATCACTATATTTAATCCGACAACCACTATATATGTATTCTTTCAGAAATACCGGTTGTATCGTTTTGGCCGTGTAGCATTTTTCTTTGCACTCTTTTTTTTTAAAATAGGAATAATTTATTGATCTGTTGGAAAGCCAACTTCTAAATATCTGGTATTAGCTTCACACACTAAACTGTTTTCGTCATCATATATTTTTATGAACAATGACTGCAGAAATTTTAGTTTTAACAATGAACATGCTGAGGTAACAATATTTACCAAAAAAGTAATCCTTCATGTTCACCTTTTCTTATTACTTTGAATCAATTGGAATTTAATTTGCATAAAGTTCAATGGGGTTACTCATTCTCGCTGGAGTATCAATCTTCAGTCACATTTGAGTCTCAAACATTTACAAGCAATAAAAAAAAAATTACCTGCCCCTTATCCACTTTTTTTTTTCCGATAAGTAACCAAACTTTATTAACAAATCCTAAGCAAGCATAGAATGACAAGATACAACTAACACGCCATCAAAAACTCCGGACAACTACCAACGGGGGTTGGTCCAAGTGGTAAGCGGCTTGATATCACTTAAGCAAGGTCCCGATTTCGAGACCTTGTGTATGCAGTTATCCCCGCTGGGAGACTCACCCGCCATAATAAAACTCCTATTTCACACTAAATAATTCCAATGGAATTAATGGTGTTTGAGAAGAGGACAAGCGATTATGAAGTTCTTTGGTAAAGAACAAGGGCGTGAATTGTAGTTACGCAAAAAAGAAGTAAAATGAAGGATAACTTTTATTGAATTGATCACCGAAGTGAAGTACACAAGTTGCAGAAATGTAAATATAAAAGTAAATCTACAGGATAGGCCTTATGAAACTAAAAAGAAGACTAAATTAGAAAGGAAACTAAAATGAAAGAGTGGTGGCATACATTGGGTCTCCGTGTACTCTTAGCTTCATCTGGGACTTAAGCGTTTTAGTTAATCAATGAACCACCCCCTTTTCTGATGTTGACGCCCTCTATTTATAGAGGTTAAGACCCTTAACTGTCACCCCAAACGTCTGGTGACAGTTTCCTTTAGTTTGGCCACAGTCCACTAAATTCGGGCTGGTTACCCCATGATGAGAGACACGTATACGTGGTGGTTATTATTTCGTGCTCATTATGGTCGTGCTGAAGTAAATGGCGATTATCATCTCCCACACGCCACGTTAGATGGAAGTTATGCTTTTGCACGACTGAAGACATCAATAACCGTTCCCTCCAGAAGCATCTGTTTAAACTTTATATCTACATTTTTAATTAACTCTTCAAACGCGTCACCATTTACCTTTATACCCACTTTCATGTGAATATCTTCATCAATCTTGCTAAGCTAGGTAGTATCAATTAGCACCCTAGTCATATCCATGAATTCCCCTAACAGTTCTACAAGCAACACACACCACTTCTCCCCCCACAAATTCCCAATAGCTTTAATATTCCCCTCCTCCCATGCGTGTGGCGAAATACCAACGCAATTTATCCATGTTCTCCTTACTCTACAAGCTTCTTCTGGTGAGCATGGCCTTACTTCCTCAAAGTACATTTATATCAAGTCCTTAGCCGCACCTAAAGCTTCAACCATATCCCCTTCTGTTTCAAAAGTTACTAGAGCCACAAATGTGTCTCATCTCTCTAACCTCAGTAATGCAACTCCATTCTCTCATAAGCTCTGTGAGCAGGGAATCGTAATCAAGTGGCATAGAAGATTTTCCAATAACACTCCTATTCAACCACCAAGCATTTTTCTGGTAGAAAGAACTTTGCAGCACTTTTTCCACTAGGACCTTATCATTGGCAACTTGTCGCTTCCTTGATCCTCTACAGTCGTAACCTCTATATTCCCTCTCTTATGTGGTTGTTTTGGCATCCATACCTTCTTCACGCCCGCCCTACCCCTCATCACTTCACTATTCATCTTCCTACCAAAACTGCTTGGACGACCTGCAACCTCGTCTTTCGCCTCTGAAACAAGAATCTTTAACCCTTTGGTAACCGTTCCATCCATCTCCTCCATTGTGTGCAAAGCTTCCTCCTTTGAATGGTATCTTATGAATGCAAATAATGTCGTGGCACAACGCTAGCTCCTTTGATCTTGCTAGATAAACATTAATTGATAACCCTCAACCAATCTTTACCCATTGAACCATGTAAAATTTTCATGAACAGAGAGTGAAGATGTTGATGAGGCTGCGAATTCTGTGATCACACAAACCCATCCATCTGCCTATATTGTCCATCCCACAAGCGACCATTCCAAGGCCAAGCTCTATGTCCCATATCCATACTTATCGCGAGAGGACAACATTAGAAACTTGCATTCAATGACGCAAAGACGAAGCTGTTTGCAGATTCTTTGGTAGCGGGACGATGTCAGTGTGCACTAATATTGCACTTGAGAGTGAATTCATATCCTTTACTAATCTTTGAGGGTTCTTTGAGAAGGATTAGATCTGAATGGCTTTAATTTTGCCATTTTGCAACAAGTGACGGACAGTGTTTTAAATTGAGGATGTAGTGGCAGTTGTTGCGATTACGGATATTGCAGTTGCTGCAATGTAATTGCGGTTGTTGCAAGGTGAATTTTTTCAAAATTTTCACATAATTTCATTTTTTTTCCATCTATATTTATTGTAACTTTTTATATATTTTTATTTAACATATTATATATATTTTTATTACTATTTTAAGACTTTATATCATCTTAATAAATAATTTAAATTAGATTTATACATAAAAAATAAATGATTATTAAAAGAATTATTGTAAATAGTGTTTTTAAAACATTGTACAAGCATATACAAGTATAACAATAACAACGAAATAAGAAATTTATGAGTCAAAAGATAACACAGGAAAAGGTAATAAGAGGCAAATCAAAAAATGACCGCAAAGTGAAAAGTGAGAAAGGTATGTCAGACAAGAGAAAATGAAGGTCAATTTTGATTTTTTGAAGGCCATTGTGGCCGCAATCTGGTGAATTTGATTCATTGCGCAGTTGCGTCCGATACAGTTGTGGAGCTTACCGCATTAACATTATTGTGGCTTGATGTGGTAATGCGGACCACAATTTAATTAAAACCATGTAGATGGATAGTGCTAAATGGATTCTTCTAAGTTGGAGATTGGTACCTCGTTTTGTTGATCATGATAGTTTTTGACTTGGTTCAATTCCTTCCAACCATTGGTACTTTTTCCAAAACTGAATTTGATATCATTAGCAAACAAAGCAAGCAGGCTACCAATCATTTAACAATGAATTTCATATTGGCTCTGCATATTGCAATATTTATATTCTCTGGGATCTTCAGTTACAAGAAACATGAGAAAGATTTTTGCAAGCATTTCACAAGTCACCAACTTTATTGTTGCGTAGAGATTCATTGTCAGCCCACACAAGTAAAATAAATTTCCGAAATTGCCAAAGACATAAACAGAATTGAAATTGTCAAAACAGAATGCACCTGGTTGGTAACTGATCCATCCAAAATGATTGAATCCATTTGTTCTTGTAAATACAATATCCCTTACCCAGAAGAGCAAAACATAACATGAAAAAGCCTCCGCAGTGGTCACAATATTTAATAACAATTCATGCACTTGAATAAATGTAAAAAAGAAAAGAAAAAATGCAAAGTAAATTGCATTCTAGTTCTTGGCAAAAAGGCCACCAAATCCACCACCACCACCCTTCTTCTTCTGCGGCACGGCCACGGAGTTCTTGCGGCCGCCGCCGTTGGTGGTGGTGCCGCCACTCTTATCCTCCACCTTCTTGAGTATAGGATCGGTCTCTAGAAGCTGGTCCTCCTTCTGCAACCCTCCAAGGATCCAATCAAATAGACCCTTCTCTTCTTTGCTACCACCACCTGCACCTTTTGCTGCAGTTGCTGCAAAGACTCTAGTAGTTGCTGGAGCAAATGACATAATCACTGAAGCCATTATTATTATTGTTGTTGTTGTTATTCTTCTAAGAAAGGGGGAAATTTTGGGGGTGGAATATCTTTTTTCGGATAGAGGAGAGTGTGGAGGCCAAAGTGCCAAATGATATGATTATAATATAACCTTTTTTCTTTTTTCTTGTGGCTGATTCTCACAAGTGGATGTGAGCCGTTGGATTATTGGGTTGTGAAATGTGGTGACATGGGAATGGAAAACTATGTGGCACGAGTTCTCCACAAGTGGCTTGCTTATCTTGATTTATTTTGTTCTAAATGTTTTTGGTACCTACAATTTTTTCACAAGGATGCGATATTATTGGCAAGTTGGAGAATTTCCTATTTGTATTAATAGAAAAATGGTCCAAATTTCTCTCCTTTGGGCCTTTGGACTGTCTCAGAAAAATGGTCCAAGTTGCTTAAGGAACGTTTAATAAACGTCTCGAGACAAAAAATACGGAAATACAAGGACAATAAAGATGCGTCTCTTGCGTTCCTCCATTTTGGAAGTATGGCAGATACGTTTCCTTTGCGTCCTTAACATTTTCTGTATTTTTCTTTTTTAAATGTATAAAAAATTAGTTAAAAAATCATATTAAAACAAAGACAATTTTAAATTTTATATTTTCATTTTATTCTTCAAACATGTTTTCTCCATATTTTCTGTCCAAAAGCTACTCGCCTTAATAACACATCATAAAAAAATAAATGTGAAATGAAACTTAGATGCATCCCTCCAATAAAAGAACCAACTTTGTTTCACATGACATTTTAATTTTATAAAAGATCATGTTATAGTAAAAGAAAAATGTCACTTTTCACATGACTATTTGTTGAAATAAGATCGATTTGGTCCTTGTGCAATGGGACACATACCAGCTTAAGCTGCATTCTCGGCCTCAACATTTTGGCTCCAATGGTCCGGGATTGACACTTTGTAGGCCCTCGAAGGAATTGGGATGATGACAAGTTATCACTGCAGTTGCTCTTGGTACCACAAGGCTCAGTTTTGTTGTTTGTTGGAAATTTTCCTCTTTGAACAAGAGAAAATGAAAATCGGTATGTTAGAGCCGCTTGTGGGGCGAGTAAGGAGGAAGGAAAGTGGGTGAAAATGGGGATGGAAAAGAGAAAAAGCATATGATCATTCTTGACCTAAGAATGTGTAGTTAAATTTTTAGGCGTGTGCGCCACAGTATTGACATGAGGGGGCCTAATCAATTGGCTGTAATATTTGTTCTCAAATTGGCAAAATCACAAGCAACAAGGAGAGTATTAGGAAAATTTTATAGTTTCTTATGGAGCAAACAAGGATTGATACAACTTTCAAATATTGAATCATGAGCTGAGAACCATGTGGTTTAATAGAGATAGTTTCCGGAATTCGGGAGGATGGCGACATGGTCAAGAACCCACACAGAGGTGGTTTAATCAAAGGAGCAACAATTTCAACAAGCTGTTCTCTGTGTTTGAAGACAACCTACACAACTCCATCACTAGAGGGTGGCTGTTCCATCACTTGGATTGAATGTCGAGGAGTTCCTCCTCCTTATGCTTGGTCCGAAGCAAATTTCAGAAGAATCGGACAAGAGTGCGGGGGAAGTTATTGGATTGGATGAGGCCACAATCCAACATCTTATGCAAAAGATTCTGAAGTAGGCGAATGTAGCTATTGGGCTAAGAATTTGAATCAAGGCGCTACCCAAACCAAGAAGAGTTCACATAGCACAAGTGGGCCAAGATTCCCACCAGGTTTTGAGCCCATTAAGAAAAGAGGTGAAGATGTTGACAAACAATAGGAGACAAAAAAATTAATGAAGTGAGGAAGCCTTGTCCACTCACAAGTAATAACGAGTCAGGGAAAATTGTTGTGCTTCATCCGAGATTCGCAGCAAGTTGTGCCTCTTTGTGTCCAAGGATGGGGAGGTGGTTGCTGGATCCATGACTCTCATCACCGCTACAAGTCGTGGCAGACCGGTGGTGGTGATAGGCAGCGGTGATAGGTGGTTGTAGTGGGCAACGGCATGGTTATCAAACTCGAGAGTTTAAGTAAACTCGTGGAGCCTCCGTAAACTCGGATCGTAAACTCGTACGAGTTTGCCTATTATTAAAAAAATATTAAAAAAATATTTTAAAAAATTATTATGCTACAAAAATATATTTAATAAAACTTGAAATTCATAAATACATTTACCTCCATAACAAAGCACAAATAAAGATGAAATATATGAGTTCTAAGTTCAATTCATACATAATACATATAACATAATACATAGTATTGACTACTGAACATCACAAGAAGCGAGTTTGTGACAATGATGTCTTCAATCTAGAACACTAAAGCACAAATAGCAATGCAGAGGTCACGCACCCTGGTGGGAAAGATCCCTGAGCAAAGGATGAAATACATACGATGGATTAGCGACGGAGCACAAGCAACGACGGAGCACGATGGAGCACGATTGTAGGCGCAACTGTAAATGATAACTCTAAAATACTTAAATGACCTAAATCTAAAAACTCATAGATATGCAAAACAATATCAAACATGTTTTGTCCCTAAAAAAAAAAAAATACCTTTTTGGTAAACTCGCGATTTTACCCGATTTTATGCGATTTTATACGATTTTACCCGAGTTTACCCAGAAACGAGTTTACATGCGATTTAGCTCGATTTTACTACCTAAACTCGTAAAATCGTACGATTTTACGAGTTAAAAAACGATTTTGATAACTATGGGTAGCGGTGATTGGCAATAGCCAGCTGTAATCGGCGGTGGAGTGAGGATGATAGGAGGTAGGGTTAGAGGAGAGCCCATGAAGGCGAAGAATTGGCACAAATAATGTTATACGGTGTAATAGACGTCTAATAACTTAATACATTGATGGTAGGATAAAAATGACTAAAATTCTATAAGATTATATTATAGTATGTTGTGGTAAACATATAATAAAAATTTAATTCATAGTACTAAATAATATTATTAGCCCTTGTACAACGTAACAAACAGAAATTTAGTGAACTTGTTACCAAAATTTTTTTTAAAAAAATTGTTAAATTTACTCGTTATTTGTGCAGATTTTTTTATTATGCATATACCAATGTATTAGATTATATGTACACATTATAATACCAAGAGTTATAATATTGTTACCATTTCAACTGGACCAAAATTTCTAGAAGCCACTTGGTGATCTATAAATAGTAATGTGAAAAGATTTTTCAGATTTAATTTGTTATCATATTACATTTTGTTATAGGCTGGGTCATAAAGGCCCATCTTGGAACCCGTACCCAAAGGTCCGTGGATTGACTCGACCCAAGCAAGCTCCCTACCAACGATTAGAGAGATTCACAGACCGTGACATCCTCTCCCTGGCAAGCAACACTCCACGAACCTCGGAGGCCAACTCAACGGAGAGATCCCCGAGATAGCGGAATTCACGGCTCCCATTCAGGTATTTAAACCTAAGCAGCACACCAGGTACGCCAAGATCTCATTCCCCCTTGACTTCACTATTGCTTCCCATCTTCACTGACTTGAGCGTCAGAGTCCTTTTAAGTACCTTTCCTAGTGATCCTGAACTCGCAGAGGAGCTCTAGGATCCAAACTACATTAAGGAATCACCCCCTTGGTACATTGACGCTGTCTGTGGGGAACTTTTGCGGCATCCCACAACTTTTTAAACCCTAAAGAATCTCTGTCACCATGCCACCCAAACACACCAGAAAAACTTACCGCGTCACAACATCCATGGAGACCCACAGATCAATATGCATGGGAACCCATGCTCCACCTTCCCAACCACCTCCACCTTCTCCTGAGCCAATAGCACCCCCACCTCTCCCTGAACAAATACCAACTCCACAACCCAACTTACCGTAAGACCTAGCTGTCAACAGTGATCTATACCCCCTCCCCCAAACCTGGCTGATGTGGTCAGGACTCATGCGGAGCAGATCGCACAACTGGAGGCGGCTTTACTCCAACTGGCACAGGCAGAAGAGGAGAGGAAAAAGCAAAGAGAGATTCATGCTGCGGCTGAGAAAGCCAAAAAGGATGTAGAGCGAAAACAAAAGCAAGTCATACAAGAGTCTTGCAAGAGGGAACGCCACATCGATGGTCTTAACCGCGGTGATGGCCAACATCAGTCATTAATAAATGAAGATGCACAAGAGTCCGTGTACAAGGTATCTGCAAAGTAAACACTTACACTGCCGAAAAAGCACATCTAGGGGTAAGGAAGACGAAAAGGAACGAGAGCCACCCTGATGAATCTAACATTTTAAAAAATAATTTTTAAAATACTTAAAAGTGAAAAAAAATTATAATAAACTCCTTTTAAGTTATGAACACAAACAAACTCTTAATGTGTTTTGTATTTTTAGTAATTTCTTTCAATGAAAGGGTCAAGCACGAAGTCCTTTATAAATGTTTTTTTTTCTCTTGTGATGACGATTTACTGGACCATAATTTCCATTTGTGCATACCAATTAGAAACATTCTTAAATAAATTGACACATTTTGAACGATTCATATTTAGACACAATCGTGATAAAGTTGATGAGACTGATAAATAAGTAAATGGTCTTCAAAAATTTAATGACACTCACTTTTATTGTAAATATGCTTAAATATAAAATACCCTTTACAAGGCCATTGAAATTGTGTTGTTACTCATTTCTGCAGTTTTTATATGCATACCAATTTATACATTTATCCATGATAACATTTAAGTTAAAATATATAGTGCATTATAATGATCTTAAATATATATATATATATATATATATATATATATATATTTATTGCATTATAATTTTTTAACTAGACTCTGATAAATATTTTTGTTCAGCATGAAGTTCTACAAATCAGCTGGTCTGAAAATAGTATTGTATAGAAACATTTATCAAATTAGTTGCCAGATGGTAAAAGAAAGAATATATACACACACACACCATTGGTTGGTGTAGTTTACCATAGAAAATGGGGCATATAGCTTGGAGACTTATGTTTTTCAATTATTAAATGGGTAATAAACCCTTTTTGGTTTACACATGTGTTTCCATTTCTGTGAATTAATTGTGCCAAGTTTTGCAGCAAACCCCTTTTTCTCACTTCTGATAAACCGTTTCTAACTACTCTTTCTCTCGTGCTCTACACTGTATATGCGCCCAAGACGACCAATAAAACGAAAGAAAATATAAAAAAAAAGTTGGCACAAACTTACAAAAGTAGGTGATGCAGTGTACTTGTTTTCACTCATATATTATTTGACATTCGGTAATTAATTGTTATTAATGTATTTAATTAAGATGATTGATAGCATAGTTTAATGGTTCATCTTCATTGCGATAAATGCGATTTGGGCGAACAAAATATTCAACCCACCTCTTACCTTTGTAAAAAAAAATGGGGGGCGGGGGGGTAACGATAGTAATTACAATTACGAAGAAAGAAGTGATTCTTTTATTCACTATAGTTTTCAAAGTAATGTTATTGATCTTGCCAATTTTCAGAATCTTAAAATATTTTGAGTTATCAATTTTAAATATTTTGTAGTTAATTTAAAATAAGACATGTGACTAAAAAATGTTATTAATCTCATGTTTTTGGTACATCTTTAGAAAGACATTGCAATCTATTTTTTAAACATTAGTTGAGATTAAGTCTTACTTTTTCTGAGTTAATTATCAAAAAAATATTTGTTATGATTTTAAGTGTAAATAATAAAGTTTTCAGGTCACTTAAAAAATAATTAAGTGAATGATATATAATAAAAATAACTCATAAACTCAACAATATTTTTAAATTTTAGATCAAAAATATGACATCTAACCTTCTATTTTAATTAATTTATCACGTTCATTAATTTATATCTTCCCGAGTTTTAACTAACCTCTTCTGTCTTCTCCCCGACACATGTCATCGTCCTACACTCCATCTGCTTTAAGGTGCTTTAACCTTTTCAGACTTTTTTTTGGGTCGAAAACTTTTTCAGACCTTGCATTATTATTATATCATTTTTTCCATATAGGAAATATTCTCAATAACCACTGGTTCACCAGGTAATATTTTTTATGTGTATAAATTAAGTAAATATAAAATGGACTTATATACCCAAAAAAAAAATAGAAGCAAAGATTAGCAAACAAAATTGCCCGTCAAAGAAGTGCGTGCATGGATGGTTCCAAATATTTTCTTGTGTGTCTCACACAAAGTAAAATCAATCTTCTACGAACCTAACACTATGACCCCTCTCTAGGGCCAAAAGAAATTCCCAACAACCTCTCCTAAACCCTTCTCATGCATGTCACCACTTTAAATATATAAACACCAATCTCCCCCTTTTAAATTCAAACCCACCCCATTAATTAATGCTCCAAGACAATGTGCCACACCAATACATAGACCACATATAGCAATAGCATCATTGATCATCACAACCACAATTGTATCTATCATTTGATATTATTACTATTCAATTTCTCACGCACCATGATTGAAATAGAGACACTCCCTCTTTTCTTCACCTTATTGGCCGCACTCTGCGCATACCTCCTCTGGTTCCGCCACCTCTCTCGAACCCTCACCGGACCGAAAGCATACCCCTTCGTGGGCAGCCTCCCGGTCCTCTTCGTGAACCGGAACCGGGTCCACGACTGGATGGCGACAAACCTCCTCGGGACCTGTTCGGCCACCTACCAAACATGCGTCCTCCCCTTCCCTTTCTTGGCGCGCAAGCAAGGCTTCTACACGGTCACGTGCCACCCGAAGAACATCGAGCACGTGCTCAAGACACGGTTCGAGAACTACCCCAAGGGTCCCACGTGGCAGTTTGCGTTCCACGACCTCTTGGGCCAGGGGATCTTCAACAGCGATGGCGCCACGTGGGTCGTGCAGCGCAAGACGGCGGCGTTGGAGTTCACGACCAGAACGCTAAGACAGGCCATGGCTCGTTGGGTGAACCGCACCATCAAGAACCGGTTGTGGTGCATCTTAGATAAGGCGGCGAGGGAGTGTGCACCGGTGGACCTGCAGGACCTTCTTTTGAGGTTGACGTTTGATAACATCTGCGGGCTCACGTTCGGGAAGGACCCGGAAACATTGACCGTTGGCTTGCCCGAGAACCCGTTTTCTATGGCGTTTGATGCTGCAACGGAAGCCACCTTGCACAGGCTTCTCTACCTCCCTGGGATGTTGTGGAGGTTCCAGAAGCTTCTATGCCTTGGTTCGGAGAAAAGGCTTAAGGAGAGTTTGAAGGTGAGTAAATTATTATTCTTTTGAGAATAAAAAAAATATATATATATATATATATCTTAATTTGGTCATTCGCTATAAACTAATAGCCAAAAAAATAAAATTATTGAATAAAATGAAATGATTAACTAATCTAAAGACTAATTTGTATTTCATATCATTCTCATAAATAAATTCAAACAAAAAAAATCAACGATAATTTTTATAAAATAATTATTTATACAATACAATAAAAAATATTCCAACATTTTGGACCTTTAGTGTCCAACTTTTATTCCTCTTTTATTTTTATTTAACTTTCACTGAATAATTATTTTTTTCCGTTACTTTTCTGCATTTATTTACAATTATTTTACTCACATTATTGTACTTTATTTTTTTAGAAGTATTTTAAATTAATAAACTATTTTAATAGGCACGTAAGTGTTTGTTTTAAAGACTAAATTATTGTTGATGTATATCAAGAAAGAGATTAATTTGTCTATATATATCAACAGATTAATTTGTCTCAAGCAACATAGAATATCTTATAGTGAAAAATTTAGGTAACATATATGAAATTAAGAATTCATTTTACACTATTATCAAATAAAAGTGCGTGGTTGATATTTATTTTTACTATTTTGAAAGCATTTTGTATATTAATATGTAATAAAAAAATTTATATTGTCAGTATAAATTATTTTTATAAAAAAAATTGGTGAAAATAAAATTTAATTATGAATAAAGTCAATACAATAAATAAATTTAGTTAGCTAATTTTTCAAATTGTTAAGAGAGAATAATGCCAATCAGATAGTGGAGAAAAAATTTGTTTGAACTTCAGTTTTGTTTAGACAAAAATCAATTAAACTCAAAATGACTTCTAAATTTTGGGAAAATTTCTTAGTATCCAATAATTTTCTGTATTTATTTTGGGTATTGCTAGTAAAAATTAATGTCTTAAATTTTATTAGAAAGACTTAATACTAGTGCTTGCTTACTGTTTCAATAGGTTGTTGATGATTACATGAACACGGTTGTTTACAACCGCGAGAAAGCATTTTCCGACGACCTAATCTCTCGCTTCATGAAGAAGCGCGACGGCGACGGCAACCCCTTCTCCACCGCGGCGCTCCAGCAGATCGCCCTCAACTTCGTCCTCGCCGGCAGGGACACCTCCTCCGTGGCTCTCAGCTGGTTCTTCTGGCTCGTCATGAACAACCCCCGCGTCGAGGACCAGATCCTCCGCGAGATCACGACGGTTCTCACGGAGTCCCGCGGCGGAGATCAGCGGCGGTGGAGGGAGGAGGCCGTGGACTTTGACGAGGCGGAGAAACTGGTTTACCTGAAGGCGGCGCTCGCCGAAACGCTGCGCTTGTACCCGTCGGTGCCGGAGGATTTCAAGTACGCCGTCGACGACGACGTGTTGCCGGACGGCACGGCGGTTCCGGCGGGATCGACGGTTACGTATTCGATCTATTCAGTTGGGAGAATGAAGAGTGTTTGGGGTGAGGATTGCTTGGAGTTTAAACCGGAACGGTGGGTTTCGGTTCATGAGAACCAGTTCCGGTTCGAACCGCCGAAGGATGGGTTCAAATTCGTGGCTTTCAATGCTGGACCGAGGACCTGCTTGGGGAAGGACTTGGCTTACCTGCAGATGAAGTCTGTGGCCGCGGCTGTGCTTCTGAAGTACCAGCTGTCGCCGGTTCCCGGTCACCGGGTGGAGCAGAAGATGTCCCTCACTCTCTTCATGAAGTATGGGCTACGTGTGTACTTTCACCCACGTCAGCTCCTGCCTGAGGCTGCCACGTCGGCTTAGGGGGGGGTGTTTTGGCCACTGCACATAAAGGGAATGTATAATACTACAAGGGTAATATTGTCCATTCAACATTTAATTTGTTTTTACTGTTTACTATAAAGTAAACCTTCACTTTAAACATTTGATATCAGTCCTAAGTTATGAAAATGTACTCTTTATTTCTTAATATTGTTAAAAGTTGATCAAATCAATTATTAAAATAGATTAATTTAATTGATGTTAAAATATTAATTTGATCGATTTTTAGCAATTTTTAGAGATTAAGAATTGCATTTTAATAATTGAGTGACTAATATACTTTATACTAGCATCGGTAAGAATTAAAGTGAATGTTTACTAATTTATTGTATTTGCATGTGGGAGGGAGAGCTTGTTTGTTGGGTTGGGTCAAATTTGAGCTTTAGGGTTTATCAACTGAAGCGGTGGTGTTCTTTGTTTATGTTTGTATTTGGTTTTCCGTATCAGAAGATATGGATTTTCATATTCATATTCATATTGTTCATCAATAATACAGCTATACAAACATATAAAGTATACATTTTTCTATTACATGAGTGAGAAACTTTATTTTATTAGATTCATATATATAGATGATATTTAATCACTGAAATATATCCGTGTAAATGGGATTCAACCACTATAAGAAATATTAAAAATGAACTTGAATCATTCAAATTTAGATTTTCAGTAAATATTTTCAATAGATTTAAATTTATTGAAACATTTCAGTAGATGGTGACCATAAGCGTTTCTTGAATTGGACTTGTCAATAGTACAAATCCTAAGAACAACTTCACTTGTGAGAATAAGTGGAGTTTTTTACTCTTTTACCCTCAATAGAGGGACTAATTACCAAAATACTTCCGTTTGAGCTGACGTGGACTTCGCGGACCGAGTGGACGGCCACGTCAAATTCGCCAACGCGGTAGGCGAATTTGGACTAAATTCGCCAAAGCGGTAGGCGAATTCTTTGCAAACAAAAAACACACATTTGCACTAAATTCGCCAACGCGGTAGGCGAACCGTGTTGGCGAATTCCAACCCCCGTAGCCTATATGTTTATCTTTCCCTCCCCATTCCGCATCACTCCTCTTATTTTCCAAAATTTCACTTATTTCTCTAAAAATTTTATCTCTCTAGAATTCCAGAGCTCCTGCTCTTGCATCCTTGCTGACCACCTGTCCCGGTCGCCCTCAATTCCGATTTGTACATCAGTGCTGTAATTTTTAATTTACGAAACATTATTAGTTCTATTAGTTCAATTAATAATTTTTTGAAATTGAGTATGTAAATGTCTACTTGATTAGTTTATTGAGAAATTTATAGTAGATTACTAATAATGTTTAGTTAATAATGTTTACTTGTTTACTTGATTGATTAATTGCAGAGTTCAATTAATAGAACTAATAATGTTTCGTAAATTAAAACTTAGAGGACTGATGTACAAATCGGAGTTGAGGGCGGCCGGGACAGGCGGTCAGCAAGGATGCAAGAGCAGGAGCTTTGGAATTCTAGAGAGATAAAATTTTTAGAGAGATAAGTGAAACTTAGCAAAATGAGAGGAGTGGTGTGGAATGGGGAGGGAAAGATAAACATATAGGCTATGGGGGTTGGAATTCGCCAACACGGTTGGCGAATTTAGTGTAAATGCGCATTTTTAATTTACAAAGAATTCGCCTACCACGCTGGCGAATTTAACCCACCTTCGCCTACAACGCTGGCGAATCTAATGTGGCTGTCGACGCGGTTCGCGGAGTCCACGTAAGCTCAAACGGTGGTAGTTAAATAATATGTTTTGAAACGGGATATTTTGGTAATTAGTCCCTCTATTGAGGGTAAAAGAGTAAAAAACTCGAATAAGTGAAACTAGTTGTTTAACAATAGCTTAGAACTTTCTGTATTCATTTATCCACCATTGATCTAAAAGCAATTTTGATCTAAGGGTCGCAAAATATTATATTGGTTTAGGGTGAACACATATTATTGGAACACTTCTACTCAAACAATTAATCAATTTAATTTATTTTAATGTATTAAGTTAATTTACAATCCTACCCCACCTCATCATTCATGCCCAAACACTCAACGAAACCTGTGGCAACTGTACCTCTCCTCCACACTCTGACGGTTGTGGCAGCCGGAATGTCAGCGGGAATGGTGGTAGTGATCTAGCCATATTTGCTATCTCAAATTTAAACCAAAATTAAACTCTTCCTTTGAAAACTAAAACAGAGTAAATTAAAAATCAAAACAATGAATCAAACTATGGAGGGAGGGTAAATCATTAATTTGGGGCTTCAAAGTTCAAGGTTGGGAAAATTAGGAACAACCATCAAGTGTGAGTGGTTACATGACCAAACATTCAACCAAAATATTTGCTATGATATAGTGGATTGGCTTGTGGAGATGCTAAGCTCGATGCAGATGAGTGGAGGTCACGCAGTGAAGGCACGAGTTGAACGATGGCTACGAGTTTGTTCACGAACAGAGCATAATAACAGCGTGGAGGGTTTGATGGTTGTTGAGTCGTGGGTTGCGAGATGTATGGAGCCATGGAGGTGGAGGCAGTAACTCTCGGTGATTTTATTGAATTATTTAGATTGAATTTGATTAAAAAAAAGGGGGACAACATAATCTTTTTGCTAATGAGTAAAATATTAAAACATTAACCGTTGTACTGTTTGGTCATTTTAGCTGCACTTTCAATGTGCTGGATTTTAGGCAGCACAGTAAAAACGGGACCTTCATATATGGATTGTCAGAGACTCCCTTTTTAACCCTTTTTTTTTCTTACGTTACTTTTGCGCAAGTAAAATTGATTAATGAAAATTAATGAGTATCCCGTCCAGGAATTAGAATAATAAAAATTTGTATGACCAAAGTGGTATAGTCATGCAAAGAAAACCAACCCCTAATTGAAAAAAAAAAAGGAAATGAAAAACTCTCCCAACCCTACAAGGAGAGAGAGAGAGAGGGAGGGAGGGAGAGGGGATATCAGTTGGTACCATAAGAAAAAGAGAAGCTTCCAATGCTTGAATATACGTAGCAATAAGCCTCCAACACTCACATTACTAATTTTCTTGACTAAATGATGCAAGCAAAACCGGTAGATAGGAAATTGTTAAAAAGAAGACAAAAGAAGCTTGATGAAGACAACATGAAGTGTGAATCACTTTTCTTGACTTAATAGTCACAAAATTGGTGTGTTGGTATGGAAATGATATTTACATGTATGGTTGTTAAACCAAGTAACCAATATGAACTTCCCACCAAAAAATGGGAAAGAACAAAAAAAATAGAGAGAGAAGAGATTATGAATCTACACCTTTTCCCCTGATAAAACATTCAGGGATTAAATTATGCCAATTCACCTTTCAATCCCTATGATCTCTATCTGCAAAAATTACCATTTTGTCAGGCACAAAAAAGAGTGCATTTGCTTCCTGATTGAACCTCCTTTTCTTCTTCTAATAGCCCTTCCTCTTTTCTGTGGGGAAAATACTCGAGATTTATCAACTCACAAGGCGTGGCAACTGGCAAGGACCAATTACCTGTAACTGTAGGTCATTCCAAGATCTTTTCACCAGTTGAAAAAACGTTCCAGACCACAGTTCCAACCAAATACAGCCCAACTGAAACCTTGAAAACATCATCCCAGGAACCTGATGACAATCAAATGTGTATCAGATTGTTGTCCCTAAGATCATCTTTAAATTAAATATTAATCACAAGGAACCATCCACAAATCTCCTACAACAGTTATTAATTTACCAAATCACCTCACATATAGGACAGGGAGATAAATGTTATCTTAGGCAGAGAGGTGAAGCCAAATTAGAACGAAACTTAAGTTGAAGTCATTGCTTGCTTACAAAACTTCAACATTGCTTAACCACTATTGAGGCCAAAATGCAGTTGAATCTCACAACATTCAATTTGTTTTATTTCACCAATTAACATGAAAAATGTGTGAAGCTATCCATTCCACTCTTCACCATCAAAGTGGAGAGAGAGAACAATGCAGCTTCTCCAAATTATATACATAAACAAAAAGAAATCTGGACTGTAGTCCAGTAGAAATACAGAATCAGCACAGCATCATGTTGCTGTAGACCAAAGTATAAATACCGACAGACTTACTCTTCAGATTGTGCAAATATAAACTGATTTCCAATCTTCAGTAACCAAAAAATGACAAGGAATGAAATACTTACCATGCTGCAGAATATAACCCGTTGCCGCCGTTCCAAGGACACCTGCTAGTACTCCAGCAGTATTAGATAAACCAAGTAATATCCCCTGTGAATAAAAATATGAAATAATTAATAAATCTATAAATCTACTTTCCTTATCAAATGGCATAACCATTCAACCAAAGAGTGATGCTTCATGACCAAAAAAATATTCCGTGAAATTGTCATGTAACTATCTACAAGACTACAATCATCAATCGAGTTCAGACAAATAAGGGGAGAAAGAAAAAAAAATTGCAACTCCACAAAATGCCGATCAATTACTTGTTATGGTTTATTTCTTACGTCATTTTACAAAAAATAAAATAAAAAATTCATAACATTTAGCATTTTGCTGAACCAAAAAATGGTGATAAGATGATTATAGGTGGACATGAAATAGCATACAAAAAACATATATCAGTGGCACTCTTATTCCAGTGTCCACATACCAAATATACAGATTTCCGATTTACTGAAAAAATCTAGGCACAGCAAAGCCACTTACTGAATATCGAGGGGCTATATCTTGATGGTTTGAATACAAACCAGACTGAGAGAACGCATCAGTTCCCTATTCAGGAATAATTTGAAACAAGTTAGGAAATAGTAAACTCAATGAATGAACGGAGATATTACAACTTGCCTAAAAGAATTAGCAAAAAGAAAATTTATAGCTACACTGTCTTAAGTTCCTAAGATGCTGCTGTCAAGAAATTCAAGTTTGCCAGTCAAATTCG
Source organism: Nissolia schottii (assembly GCA_003254905.1). Lineage (NCBI taxonomy): Eukaryota > Viridiplantae > Streptophyta > Magnoliopsida > Fabales > Fabaceae > Nissolia > Nissolia schottii. The sequence continues at coordinate 147,283 of QANU01051546.1, forward strand.
CACATTATGCTGTATGAACAAACAACCATGGTAAAATGCTCAAATTTAAGAAACTTATTATAGTGACTCTTCCAGAAATATTTGTTCAGACAAACATAACATTTCATTCTAGGATTTTAGGGACTTCCTTTTCAGAATAAAAAATATGATTAAATACAGAACAAGAAGCAAACCTGACTGCATGTCATACACAAAACAGCCATCACAGGAGAATTAACATGGCTCAATTGAGTTAAGAAGAAAGCAGGGCCAAGAAATCCAACTGTTTGCATTATCTGCAAAGAAAGTATGAAGATATACTGGTGAACTGATAACCTGGTAGCAATTGAATTGGGTTGAGCAAACAAGCAGCCAAAACACCAGGCTACTAGATATGTAAGGACAAAGAAGGAAAAGGAAATCTGCCTGCAAAATCTATTGATTTTTTTTAAGCTAGCTTTATTATTAACCTATTACAAAATCTGTGGAAAGAAATACTGTCATATCCATTATTAGCATTAGAAGATTTGCGATGAACAAATGTCTCTCTGATGTAAAAGGACATCAACAGTGAAATTAAAAGATTTTATGCATCTCTAAATAAGCAATCTACCATACGAGTATGTTGTATAAGAATCTACTTAACTATGTTGAGACAGTTCACATTCAAAACTAGAGATTGATTTGCTTTCATTAGTTTTCTTTTCTTTGTTTTTTTACTTGAATTAAAGGATAGATAAACAGGTAATAGGTCCCAAATATGCTCGGAAGTTTGGGAGGGGATTCATATAAAAAAAAACTGTTTTTCAAAGAAAAATCTAAACAAAAAATAATTGAAGAGACATACCTTGCGCACCCTTGTAACCGACATACCCTTACTCACAAGAGTGTCTGCAATCCAACCACCAAGATTTGCGGATAGTGCCATTGTAAACCACGGTAAAACACAAAATAGCCCTGATTCCGTAAGATTGAACTTCAAGACCTAGAATTATATTGGAAATAAACATCTGTCAACTTCAAATAGTGTCTTTGTTTTTTTTTTTGCAAGTTGTCAAGTTACAAATCAAAATCTTTTATATGTCAAAAATAATACAATAGAAACCTGAATACGTGCTGGGTGTCGATGCTTGACAAATTTGTTAAGTAGGATGCTAAAATGTTGAGTATCAGCTAGCATGCTCATGCATTATATTCTATGAGATCAAATAAAAATTTGTACACAGCCAGGTAAGAACTACGAAAAAGAAGGATAATGGACATGTATATAGCTCTGTGTGCACCGCATTGCGTACTAAGTTAGGTAATAGGTAGTATGCTGAAAGAAATAGAAAGCTTACTTGGTTATAGTATGTTGGCATCCAAGTCAGAAGAATAAAAGTTCCCCAGTTGTGGCAGAAATGAGACACTATTAGTGCCCAGACTGGTGCTTTTGACAAAATTAATCTCCAAGGTATCGTTTTAACAGGTTCCTTGAGAGAACTATTAGCTGTAATCAACTTCTTTTCTTCAGGCCGCAGTTCAGGATCTTCGAGAGGCGAACTATGTGCCTGCAGCAGCAGCTCCCAGGAGCACAGAAAAGATAAGCACATGAAAAAAGTAAAAAATTGCAATTAAGAGAACATGAACTTATGAGATACAAAAATTAGGTTAGTAAAATACTTGAGCTAGTAATAGTATGAGGAAAATGCTTGCGTGGATATTTCTATGCTCAGAAGGGAAGCATCCATGCAAAAGGAAATAATTTAATATGTGCAAATCGTACCTTACTAAGCCACACGGAAAACCAAACTGTCCCTAGAGAACCAAAGGAGTAAAATACTGATGGCCAACCAAACTGATGAATTAGAAAGGGTGAAAAGGCCAATCCGGTGACTGATCCGAGATACATGCCACTGTAGACTAGCGCCAGTGATCTACTTCTCTCTGCCACGGGAACCCATTTTGATAGGATATTGTTCATGGCCGGCATAGCAACACCCTAGAAAGAGCCAAAAGAGGTGAGCTCCATATGCAAATAGATATCATCACATTATGTAATCACCAACTAGATAAATCAAAGCATTACTGAAATCAGTGACAACATTGATTACAACAAAAGAACAGTTCAATTTTTCCTTCATTAGATAGTTTCTTTTACTGAAGAGGGTGAGCATATAGTTTCTTTTACTGAAGAGGGTGAGCATTGGCACAACGGTAAAGTTGTTGCCTTGTAACCTAGAGGTCACGTATTCAAATAATGGAAACAGCCCCTTTGCTTGCAGGGATAAGGGCTGCGAATATCTACCCTCTCATGACCCCCTGAAATACTTGGATGCTCATGGAGCACATTTAATATGTGCTCCATGAGCATCTACCACCATCAATTATTAACTTTTTGTATTTTTTTAGGTATTTTAAATTCAAATCAATGGTTGTGGATGCTTATGGAACGCATGTAATCCAAGTATTTCTCCACCGTGTGGGAGTCTCGTGTGATAGTCTGCCCTTTATTTATAAATTCTTTTGCCAACAAATTAGTAAATGTAAGCTTTTCCTGCCATTAGAATGCAGAAAAGCATTTGGATAAGAGCCCTAATAACAAAGCACACCTCACCAATCCCCATGAATGCACGAGCAACAAGTAGGAAAGGCAACCCTAGTTTAGCAGCAACAGGAGTCAACGCTGTTGCTATAGACCACCAAACAACGCCAAATCCTAACACTTGCTTTCCCCCAACTGTGTCTGCCCATATTCCACCAGCAATCTGCAACAAATAATTACCTATGATTCAGAGTCATGGAAGTTCATATTCATACAACCAGGAAAAAGTTACTAATCAAACTCAGGATTTTCAAGGTGAACAATCAGATTTACCTGAGTGAGGAGGTATCCCCAAAAGAAAGAAGACTGTATCAAGCCAACAGTGCTGGGGTTCCAATTGTACTCTGCTGACATAGGAAGAATGGCTATGCTCATATTTACCTGCAAATGTGAAACAGATGGAAGTTTCTAAGAGCTAAAGCTAACCGTAAGACTTTAACATTTCAACTTCAGCCAAAGCACCACAAACCAATGGTTTTTCCAATTGGTCCATAATGGTTTCTTTACATATAACCATAATCAGATGGACTTAATTCATTCAATGAACCCTGTGATGAGCATGTTTATAAAGGAAATCTGAATATAAAAACTATTTATGCACAATTCAATGCGTTTTTCTATCCAATGCCTTTAGGTTAACAAACTAAGTTTGTGTTTAGTATGGGGTTAATAACCATTTTTACCCCATGCCAAACACACCAAGAGTGGAAAGTTTTTGAAGTTCTTAATGCATTCAATGCATTGGAAACTTCAAAATCTTAATTTTCAATCAAAAACTTTTCCCTCTTGGTTCCTTAACTAGTGCCATGGGTGTTGGTTAGAAAAACTCTTTCAATACAAGATGATGTGTTGTATGAGATCAACACACCAATTGTCCAAGATTCTTACTTTTGAAATTGAAAGTTAACATTTGTAACCCTAAACCCTCTTATGGAAAGTGATATTACAATCATATACCTGTGTACAAACGGCAAATTGAGAGGCAAAGTAGACGTCAACTATCTATGATCGAGAAACTAAATTAATGTCAACTTTTAACTAAATCGATTTCATTTTCTATCCCTAAACAACGAAATTCATGTCACTTTATTTAGAGAACCAAATTGATGTCAACCTTTTTCGAAAGACCAAATCGATGTAAAATCCAAAAATGGGTGCTTATTCTAAGCACTTATTAGATTAAGGATAACATTTAACAAAATACATTAACAAAAACAGATCACAATTGGTAACATCAGCATTTGATGGTTTCATGCATAAGCATGCAGTCATTAAACTTTCATTCAGTTGCCAATTCTAGACAGACAAAACCATACACGATTATGGTTCGAGAGACTTCAGAAACCAAAATTCTGGACCATTTTTATCAAATTAAACTCCATCTTAGCAGCTAATGGCAACTAATCATATGCTTGTACCGCTTCTCATAGCAAATTGACAACCTTCAATGTGTATACCTTCACTAAATCCTAATATTATATTTTATTTAGTAGTCAAATTAGTCTCTAATATTATATTCTCGTTAGTCAAATTAACTTTGGATATTGTATTTTCGATAATCAAATTATTTAAAGACTAAAATAATGCAAGCAGTGAACAAAACGGGATGCTAAGGGGGGGCGCTTACTCTGTCCATGTTACATAGAAGAAAGGCAGAGAAGCAAAGAATCACAATGACCCATCTCTTGGGGAACACGTGCCACCATGCTTCTTCTACGTTATCCAAGTCACGTGCCACCTTACTCTTCTTCCCAATTACAACAAAATCGTCGTCATCCTCCAACTTACTGGATTCAGGCACGTGATGGTGCTTCTCCGACTTCACATCCGCCCACACCTTCCCGCCGCCGCCGGAAAATCGGAACACACGGCAGCTCCGCCGTGCAACGGAACAGTGGGAAAGTAATGACACCAGTGAAGACGGGAAGGAGTTTGCGTACTTCACATGGTGTCTTCGTGAGAGTTCTGCAATGTTGGAGGAAGAGGGTGAAGGAGGAGGAGAGAAGGAAGAAACAAGAGCTCTTGCGCTCATCGTGTTTTGTTTTGTTTTGGATTTTTTCCTTCTCTCTTTCTCCTCGTTCTTCTTTCTTCAGTCTGGAAGATTTTAAAGAGGAAGAGAAAGAAGGATATTATGTAAAAAAAAAGAAAGAAAAGAAAAAGGATATTTTATTTATCAGCACTGGGCACTGGCTCATGTTTTCACACGTGGAGAGAGCACATACTGTTTCGCCTCCTGATGGGTGACGCTAAATGCTTCTTAGTTCTTATTCTCATAGTTTGAATTGCCATTGCAATTTTTTTTTTTTTTTTTGGTTCTATTACACAATATTTCTCATTTAATTAATTTGGTACAGTATTAAAGTAATGACTCTTGCTACACGTACATCTAAAAATATACACCATACATACAATCTGTACTTATATATAAAAGTTTGTGTTTTAACGACCGTAATATTTCTGCACTTAATTAAATATTGTTGAGAATATCATCTACAAGTTTGTAATGTTTGTGCACTCGTGGAAATAAAGTGTGTGCATTATTACGTATAATGTTTGTGCATCTTTTTAAATAAAGTTCAGATTGTAAAACACTCTGATAATTTTGTAATGTTTGTGCATTCATACGTATACGTATGAATGATGTTTGTGCATTTTTAAATAAAGTTCAGATTGTATATAACTCCGAACTATAGGTTTGTAATGAGGTACAAATAAAGCTTGTGCATGAATGCACATAAACTTTGTGCTTTAATGTTACACCCTAACTTGCGGGCTTATGCTTAAGTAGTAAACAGTGCTTATTAGATTGTTATATGCTTGGTGGGAATACTTATAGTCATTAATTATCTTTGAAAAATAGTTCTTTACCCAAAATATGGACCGATTTGAAATTTTCTTAATGGGTTTTTCTTATCTTAAAATTAGGAGTCTTGTGTGAGATGAGTTATATAATATTTGCTGTAGAGTTTTCTATACGCATAGAACGTGACTAGGGTAATCATAACAGAATTAACATATAATTATACAGAACATGCAACACAAGGGGGTCCATTGTTCATGTCAACACTTAGTGTACATAAATCATACATAGAAGTTACTGTACATACATCATTTGGTCCATCATTTACGTCAGCACTTAGGCTACATATATTACACATAAAAGTTGTTGTACATATATCGTTCTTCTAAAGTAGCGACAAAACATAGAGCTAACAAAATGTCACGGGAGACTAGGCGAGATAAGCTGATGCCCTGTTATGGCTCATCTGGGTTGTCGTTCGGGTCCTTGTCTAGGTCTTCGTCCTTTTCCACCTCCTCCTCAGAGTCCGTTTTCCATGGGGTCTTCACTCTCGAGGGAGTCGGGGCTAGATAAATCATCCTCCATCTCACCCTCCCGTGAAGTTTCTGGGTTAATAAGCCAGTCTCGGTGCGTCGTCGATGGCCCTGCCTCTGCGTCATGGGTTCATGGAGCGAGCTGGCGTCAGAAGAGTGGGCTGACGCGTTTCCTTGCTCCGCGATGGTAGAAATGGGGTCGATGTGGAGGTGGCAAGGAGTTTGGGTCAACCTCTACATCTTTCTTGTATAGCGGGAGCTCATCCTCGTCGATGTCCAGGAGGATTGGTGTGGCGGGTGAGAAGTCGAGACTTATAGGCGGACTGGAGAAGGGCGTGATTGCTGGCGGAGGGCGACGTGGAGTCCCAGCCGGTGAGTATGTACAAGTCTCCGTGATGACCCCGGTGACGGGGTCACGCTACCTAATCCTGCTCAGCAGCATTGCCCGTTCCTTTGGAAGGGTACTCACCAAGGCTACCTGGAATCATGAGCGATCCTCAATGGAAACACTCTAAGCTTTTACTGATCTTGATTAACTCATTTATGATCCAGGCCGCTCTGGAGGTCTCTAAGTGTTATGCATCCTAAATCTCCCTACTCCTTATTTTATTCTTCTCTAGTCCAGAGCAGCTTTATCTACTTTACTAGGTGGACGGGGAAATTCTAATCTTGTCCCTATGCACAGTCGTGCTTTCTATTACTTACTCGTCCCATACATAGTATATATCTTGTGAAGGTAGTCATTCTACATATAGTATGTGCATACATCACATAGAATATCATGCATGAAGGGGTAGGGGGTTCTCTTAGGCGCCTTAGAGCCACGTCCTTCTCGTTACTTTATGCCCATCTTTCTCCTTTGTAGTCTGTGGGACCGTTGTCCCCTTGTGACTACAACTTACTTCATTTTCATATCGCCGACGACTAGGCTACGTTGTTACCTGAGTGGTAGCTAACAACGGATCCATGATAGCATACTTCATCGAGAGGAGATAGGGAATTGACCATTTTCCTTGTGGAATGGTGAGGGGGTCTACTCTTACAATGACACCAGGAGTGGGATCGTTACTCTTTGACTTCTTCTTGACTTCTTCTTAGGGTCTACACTTGGGGAGACACTTTCCTTTTAGACGTCATGACGTAAAATCTTATACTTTACATTACTTTCTTACTTTATTTCCATGGATCAGGATGAAGCCTACATTCAAGTCTATGCCTGCATTTCTTGATCATAAAACCAGTCCTTTTTGCTAGACTGGCAAGGGGCTTGTCATGCTTGACGTGCTAAGAGAAGGGAATTTTCTATTATATAACTATGTACTTTCTTCAAGGTACACCGACCCTTAGTGGTCGAGCCTTCTTAAGAGCTCACTTTTTCCCTAAGATTCATTTATGATCTTCCCAACATTTAAGTGATACATTACTAGTTATCTATGGTCTTCCTAAACCCTAACGACAATTGAGTCCTCATGATGCATAAGTATCAATGCAAGAGTACATGTTTTACCCTATCTTTCATACACATGAGTAAGGTAGTATTGATCAACTGATGTAGGCCTGTGGAACCCTCTCAGGACTCTCATCCACTGGTCAAAGTTAGTTAGTGTCCTAAGATTCTCCAGATCGCTTAGCGCCCTACTTGGGTCGCTCAGCGCCCACAGAGCCCTGCTAGGGTACTTAGCCATCCTTATCCAAGTTTGCATGAGGATTCAGGGTTCAGGCCGCTCAGCGCCCTGGACACAAGATCCCTAACCACGTGATTTTCTCACTAGCCATGCATGCTAAGGTCTCCGAAATTGCTCAGGCCGCTCAGCAGACCCCTTGGGCCGCTTAGCGCCCTGGGCGTGTTTAGGGTCATAGCTTCAAGGTTTTTGCCCTTTTTCCCATTTCCTTCTAAACTATTCTCATGCACTCCTCTTAGGCTTCACCACATAATTCCATCAATCACCACTCATTTCTTTTCACCCCCTAACACCAAGTTACATGCAAGCAACATTTTCAACATATATTAAAGTTACATAAAGTCACATACACCACATATTTATTCACAACATTCAAAGATCACCAAGGAGGTGAGTAAGCAAGGGTTACCCACTTCCTGGGAGTGTTTTGTTGATGGTGAGGATGGTGAGAAGTTCCACGAATACGTAGCTTTTCCTTGCTAATTTTGGGCTTTGGCAGCTTAACAGTAGAGTGCACGAACGAAACATATTTTGGTGAACTAGAGGAATGAAACACAAAGAAATCATGGCAACCATGAAGGCTATTTATAGCCCCAAGTGACGTGTGCATTTGGCCCATTTTTTATTTTTCCAAAAATAAAGAAATGTTGGATAATGACTATGTCATGAATAGTGACCTAATTTGGATTGGCTTCTTTGACCTTTGACTTTTCTTTTTTGGCTTTGTGATAGTGTGTGTGTGTGTGGGGGGGGGGGGGTGCATAAATGGGTTGAGGTCATGGCCATGTGGCCAAATCTTCGGTCCGGTTTGATTGTGTTTGATCGTTCACTGTTTAGGTCCTTTGTGTACAGCTGTCTGAAAAATATTCCAGACACACCATCATGATCTATTAATTTTTCCTAACATGGAATTTAAGTCAATCTAAGGTATTCGTAAATTTATTTTCACAAGAGTGTTCTTTACGGATACCTTTGATACAATTAAATCCCGGTGACAAAAGGTAATTGATTCGGTGTCTGTGAAATTTCGCGAAACTGCGAACTATTACCTTTACGGAAATTTTAGCATAATAATTTGTATTTTCAACTTCCTAACTTACATCGAGGGCTTATATATTTATTTATGTTGCGAAATCCTTACTAAGAAAAAGCGGGATGTTACATTTAATGCCTGTAATGTTTGTGCTTTAACGCCTTTAAGTTTGTGTTCTATTTTGGAAAACTGTATTGTATATGTATAATAATAATTAATTACCTAATTTAAATGGTGTATGTATGCGTGTACACATAGCATTTTTGTAAAGTAATATATATGGAAAGTCACTAAGATTTAGTGGTGAGGTGTTTGGATAATATACATGAAATCTTAAGTTTAAAACTTTATTAAATATAATTTTTGAAGTCTAAAAAAAAGAAAGTAATATGGCCACTTTGTTTTTTAGAAATATTAATTTAAAAAGAGTAATGATGGAGCCTCCTATTATTTAGTCTACTTATTCTCCTAACAACTCTATGACGACATTTGACAATTTTGTAATAGGGGGCAAAATAGGGATAAAAGAGAATATTTGTCACAACCCAAAAAGTGATGATTGACGCATGAGATATGATCCCTTGTGCAAGCCTCTGATCGTAATTTATGTGAAAACATGGTTATTTAATAAAATAATTAAAAAAACTTAATTAAAATTCTTTCATAAATAAATAAATCCATAAGTCACATCTCGTTACATGAAATCATTTACAAATTTAAAGGCTAAACTACAACTGAATATATGCATAACAATACATGAAAATAACGTCTTCCTTCCTTTATAACTTTAGAGCACTCTAAACATAATTAAAACAGTAAACAACTCCACTATAAAATGGAGTTCATTATTGATAATTGGATTGGGACAGCAGAGGATTGGAGTATTGGAGTCTTACGTTGGATCAACAACGGCTATCTAAAAAACAACAAGATGAAAGTGGTGAGTCAACTAACTCAATAAATTACCGTACCCCGCGACTCATGTGAGACATAAACAACATGAAGCTCACTAATAGTCCTACTAATAATATAAAAACATTTAAATATCTGCGGAGATATTTATCTCAGAGTATTACTTGAGTCTCACGATACGCTATTTGTCCAGGCGTTACGATTTGCCTACAAGGCACCAAGGTTGATATAGGTTGTTGTTGACGTACAGTTCTAGTCAAAACTTATACATTCATTTTATTATCCAAAAAAATTCGTAATGTTCATCATACAATACATGCAGTGCCTTACTTACTATTAAATGGTCTCCCGTGTAAATAAAAAAGGGTTTCGTGAGTTCATAAATATTTTTCATGAAATATTTATGAAACTATTCCTTACTGGTTATTGAAAATATTTTCTATAATATTGTCTAAACTATTTCCTGATAATATCATAACTTTGCTCATAATATGCATAAAATAATGTTTATAAAATTAAATACTAATGACTATTAAAATAGGTCGTGAGAAACCGCCACTCATCTGGAGTTGCTAGAACTCTCACATCGTTCTCTAATAACTCTTGTGAAACTCGCTTTTTGTTCTTGATTCAAAAGTCTCACAAGTAATATATATCTAACAATTATTTTTCTCTCCTTCCTCACTCACACACAAACACAAGAAAAAGAGGTATTCTAGTTACTCTTATTGATGATAAATCAGGTAATAGACTTAACCTTTTATACAAGTAATTGTGCAAGTGATAACTCTCAAACTAGAGTTCTTTTTCCTTAGTAATTCATGTAATTTTTAGGCATTTTAGTTGCATAATAGGTTGCATTTGCATGCATTCATATAAAAATTCACTTAGATTGCATAAACTAACAAATTAGGCATGTTAGATAGAAATAGGAACATTTGGGTGTTTTTCAGGTGCAATATGACTATTGGAGGAAAGTCATGAACAATTAGAAAGCTTTAGAGCCAAGGAAGACAAGAATATGAAGAAACGTAGCTCTCAGAATGCTCCAGCGCTACAGAGAACACTCTAGCACACAATAAGGACGCTAAAAATACAACCCACGAATTTATAAGCTCCACTCAAGCAACATGTATGCTCACTCGAGTAGGAAACCTTCACCGTAAAAAAAATAAGGATTTCTCAACCCTAATAACTCCACTATAAATAGAACTATTAGCACTTCGCCCAAGAGAGAGCATAATTAAGGTTTAGAGTGAAGAGGCAACCCTAGGAGAGCTAGAAGACACAAGGAAACTTCATTTATCACTTCATTCTATTGAGATTTCCTCCAGTTGTAATTCTCCCATGATGTATGTAACATCCCGCTTTTTCCTTAAAGAGAATTTCGCATAATAAATAAATATATGAGCCAATTATTGAGATTGGAAAATTAAATCATAAAATTTATTTTCCAAAAATACCAGTCAAAATAATGGTTTTGCGATCTCGCGGAATTTCGCGAGATCTGGACTGATTTTCAGTCGTCGCTGAAATTTAAATACGTATCGGAGGTACTCGTAAAATACATTTTTTTGAAAGAAAAATTACGAGTACCTTAGATTAATTTAAATTCCTCATTTTAAGTGTTTTTATAATGTATTTATATGTTTAGATAATTTTTATGATATCCGTTAATTTTCTGCACACATGATCATACAAGTACACGAACAATTAATGACCAAATACGTCCAAACACGTAACAATTTTTTTAGAGAAAATCAGCCCTCCCCCACGGTTGAACATCAACCACACGACCATACCCCCAAAAACCCATAAACCACTCTCTTACACCACCTTGCCTAGGGCCATACCTAACACTATTCACACTTTACCCCCATCATATCATCCCTTATTCATTTTAATTTATTTTTCTACTTGAGCTCTCTCTTCAGCTTTGGAGATAAATTTTCATCTCCCAAACTCTCTAAAAACATATACTCACATACACTAAGCTAAGCCTCAAAGAACCCTTCCCTGTCTCCAAGAAAAACTTAAGCATTCTTGCCTTATTTCCCCTAAGCAAAAACCAAAACCCTAGAGCCCAACACCACCATCTTTTCCTTCTTATTTTCCTCCATAAATCACCAATAAAAACTCATCTCCTTCCTCACACAAGAGCCAAAAAACCAATTCCTCACCATCATCATTTCTCAAGTTTCTTATCTTGGAGAAAGGTGGTCACAAAGCTTGGATTCTCAAAGCATATTTGGGACTCCTTCCTCAAACTCTCTTCACCAAAAAAACTCTTAGGAAGTGGGTAAACCTTGGCTAAATCACTACCTTGGTGATTTATGTGTTTTTTGTGTTGTATGTTGAAAAATGTATTATGTTATGTGCTCTGTTGCATGTTAGTTGTTAAAATGTTGAGGGTAACTTTTGATGACCATTTCTTGAAGTGGTCCATAAATTTCTATAGATATATATTTCTATTTATATTTTCCTAATGTTGTTGTTACTTACCTGAAAATCTGCTGGTGTTCATCTGTGACTTCGTCGAAATTTAAGTATACCTAGGTTTAAAATATGAAAAGAGCAAGTTAAAGTAGGAATTGTATGCTATGTTTTTTATCATGAAAAACTAACATCATTTTTGAAATCTACGTGAAAAATAGTGTAGGGGTGTTAAGTTTCAAGATTTTTGGAGCCCCGTCAAATTTCTCAGACAAATTAAGTAAAATGACGTTTTCTGGCGAACAAGGGCAAAATGGAAAATTTGAAAAATAGGACTAAAAATCTGGGTTGGTTTTCATGAAAAATGAGTTTAGAGCTATCAAAAACCATGAAATCCCTCCTCAGATGTTGGTTCTAATTTTCTATAATTCCTTGGATGTGGATTGTAAGGAAAGAGTGGATACTGCTGCTTGGGGGTCAATGAAGTTGAAGAAAACTCCAACCGAGAGCTTGGAGTTATTTGATCTAATCACTAGAAACAATTACATGTCCAAGAAGATAAGTCAAAAGAAGAATGGGGTGTTAAAGGTTGATACCAACACTGCTCTTATGGCCAAGATTGAATCGTTAGCGGTTCAACAACAACAGATGGCTCATCAACAACAAGCTTTTCAATAACAATTGGTTCAGGGGGTTCACATGGCACACTCAGTAACCTGCAATTCATGTAGGGGCCCTCATGCAAATGAGCAATGCCCAATAGCCCCATCTAAAGAGCAAGTCAACTACATGGGTAATGGCCCAAGATTTAACAACCAAGGAGGTTATAACCTAAATTGGAAGAGTCATCCAGGTGTCTCTTAGAGAAACAATAATGGCCTATAGAGACAACTCTAAGGTACAACTACAAGCTCATTATCCAATAGAGAAGAAGACTGATTTAGAAGGTATGTTCTAAAAGTTTATGGATAGGCAATCATATTTTGTGAAGGAAACAAAAACAAGTTCAAGGAGCAAGCTATTTTCAATCGCAACCTAGAAGAAGCCTCCACGAAGAATTTGGAGCATCAACTTGGCCAACTCTTAATGCAGTTATCCAACCTTGAGGAGTGGGAAAGAATGGCTAGAACCTGAGAAGAAACTAGGGTAGTTAGTGCAAGAAGAGGGGGAACCAAGGAGGAAAAAAATGAGATTCCTCATAAGAGAAATATAGGTAAAGGGGAAGTTGAGTAGAATTCTTCTGCCCCAAACCCGTATGAGTCTCCACTTCCATTTCCTTAGAGGGTGAAGAAACTATAGAGAGAACGTCAAGACAACCAATATAATAAATTTATTAATGTCTTGAAGAAGCTGTACATCAATGTACCTCTTGTAGAGGCTCTGACAAAGATTTCTGGTTATGCTAAATTAATGAGAGAAATTCTCTCTAAAAATAAGAAGATTGGGGATGAGGAAATTATGATCCTTAATGAAGAGTGTGGTTCAGTTTTACAAAGGAAGCTTCCCCCTAAGCTTAAGGATCCTAGGAGTTTCACCATCCCGTGCACCATGGGTGATATTCAGTTTGAGAAGGCTCTTTGTGATCTAGGAGCCAGCATTAATCTCATGCCCCTATCTACCTTTGAAAAGTTAGGGATAGGAAAAGTGAAGCCTGCGATGATGTCATTGCAAGTGGCGGATAGATCCATCAGGCATCCTTGGGGTGTTGTAGAAAATATCCTAGTAAAGGTAAAAAAAATTGGTCTTCCCTGTGAATTTCTATGTGCTTAATCGCAGAAAAGGAGCAGAGTCCCCTCTAATTCTTGGAAAACCCTTCATAGCAACAGGAGAGGCAATGATTGATGTTAGAGGAGGAAAACTTGAGCTAGGGATCAAGGATGAGAAAGATAAATTTCAAGTTGGAGGAACTTTACCATCCCCTGTGATTTTTTACCCTAAAGGACATCACCAAAAACTCAAAATTCCCATAATAAGTTTGGAATGTTGTCTTAAGAATATCTTTCTTCTTTACTTTCTACTGATGGTAGCTTGATTAGAGGTCAATTTTAGAAAACAACGTGACACCCCAAATTTGGTCAAACAAGTCGTCTATACATGACAGTGGATAATAGTTCTTGATGGTAACCTTTTTAAGCTGCTTGTAGTTGATGTACATTCGTTGTAGCAGCTCATGACAAATGGCCCAAAGAAAGGGCCTAGGAAGGTCTCGGTGATGCGCTGTAGTGCACCAGTGCACTCTAGTGCATCAACAACAGCAAGGCACTACAAGCCCTTGGAGCGCTCCCGTGCGCAGCTACTGACCTAAAGCCCTAATTTCACATTTTTAGATTAAGAGAGGGCCCAACCCGTCCCTTTGGCTACCCCTTCTCTTATAAATAGAGTTCTTCTCCCTCCATTCCAACTCGCTCAGAGCTTCAGACTCTTTCTTCTCTCTAGAACGAGTTTCTACTCACTTTCTCTCTCCCCCTCTCTTGTGAAGACACAACATCTTCACCTAGGTAGGTAGCCAATCCTTTTTAGGATGGCCTAGGGTAGTAGGCCCTGGTGCCGTTGGTAGTAGTGGCCCATGGCGGTTTGCAGGATGCCGTGGCGATGTCAGATTGCCGTAGCGATGATATATCGCTACCGCGGGGCCTACTAGTTAAAAATTTCTTTATGGGTTTCTAATGGTGGTTTATGTTGGCCTTTTCAGGTTCCAACGCAATGCCGCTTAGAGCCCCCAGTGCCAGTGTTCCTCTTTTCCATGACATTCCAGTGAGTGGCGGTCCCAGTGCGTCAATGGTTCCACTTTGGTGGTCCATTAACAGAGTTAGTTGTACTTATAACATGCTAGTAGTTAATTAGATATTTATATACACGCTCAGTAGAACATGGTTTGGCTGGATGTAGGTGGCGGTATGAATCGCAACGTCGTCTATGGCCAGGGGACACAACTCTCAGTTACATCTAGGGGCCCTCGATTGGCTACTGCATCTACCGGACTGTCACTGATGCCAGATAATGATGAGCTCTGCAAGTAGCTATTCAAGATGAATCAGGAGCTACATACAGGCGGTGAGGCATGAGCAGCTGCAGAATATAAAGGTGAAGAAGAAAAAAGACAAGGAGAAGCTCAAGGTGTTGTGGGCCTGCTATGGCGGATCTGCCCGAGGATCGAGCAGTATGGCCCATGACATGCCTTCTGAGTTATTGATGTCCAAGTCCCCCTCCGACGATGCTGCCCATGACGATGCCGCCTCTGATGATGCATCTAATGATGATGCCACGAATTTAGGAGATTAAATTTTATTGTTGTTGTTTTTTTTTAATATTTTATGTATTTTTAAGTTTATTTTGATTTTGAACTTGTTAATCTTGTTTTAATGAATTTTATTGTTCGTATTTTAATGAAGCCCAAAGCGTGTTTAACCCTAAACAAGCAACAAGTTTAAAGTGTGCTTCATTGGTTGCAAGATTTGAAAATGCTTGATGGTTATGCATCTAACTTGGCTCGATGTATCAATATTGCACAAAGGAAGTTGATTGGCATGAAGAGTCACGACTGTCATGTGTTTATGCAATTTCTTCTCCCAATTGCATTCAGAGAACTACTGAAGAGAGTGTTGAAACCGATAATCGATTTGAGTTAGTTTTTCAAAACCTTATGCTCGTCAACTGTTCACGTTGAAGACCTCTTAGTCATGGAGCAAAACATTACCATTATCCTTTGTTCACTTGAGAGGGTGTTTCCCCCAGCACCTTTTGATGTAATGGAGCATTTTCCTGTACACTTAGCTTACGAAGGCTAAATGTGTGGTCCGGTTCAGTATAGGTGGATGTGTCCATTTGAAAGGTGCATTGGAGTGTTCAAAACAACAGTAAAAAAAGGGCTCAAGTTGAGGGGTCGATATGCAAGGCTTTCTTAACCAAGGAAACTTCTTACTTTTGTTTGTACTACTTTGGTGCTAATGTAAATTGCAATAGAACTACAGTAGGATGTAAAGATGGTGGTGGTGCAATGCCTAATTAGTCGACATTTTCAATTTTCAATCAAATTGGACGTGCAGTTGGAAGAGCAAACGATTATTGGTTGAATGCACAAGAAAGGATAGTAACTCAGTTGGTTGTTCTATTAATTGTGAAGAAGTGTTTCCGTATTACCAGTAAGTTCAATTGATCCTTGTAATCTTGTTTAATTTATTAATACGTAGTTTCTAAAAATGTTGATTATGTTGATGCCTGTTTACGGGATGCTTCAACAACAATTTGTTTATCAATGCTCCAATCAAATGTTTCCTTTATTTTTTACAAATTATGCGCGGGTTTAACTTTTAACTATATATTTCAATCAACTGATTTCCTTTATCGTAATCGGATACATATAACTTCGTTTTAAAATCTATATAGGTACAAAATCATTGTAGCAACGACCATTGTTGAAAGCTTTTTGCACTCTCATCGTTTTATATATATCCTACTTTACAGCTTTCAAATCCTCAAGGGATTCAATTGCAGCATAGTCAGGTATAGTGGTATCCACAGGGAGTTGAATAAAACCATTCTTGAGTTCTATTAATTAAGCAATAGAGTGATGGATTTGTAAATTGATTTTTAACATAAATAAATTAAACAAAAGATAAAATGACACCGAGTGTAAACCAGATAAGGGAACTTGTTGGGAATTAACTCGTAATACAATTTTCATATATCCATTACTCAATGCATATGAATTATCAATTCCATTGATTCATCGCCACCAGTTCTTATCTTATTCATCTCTTTCAAGCATGAAAAGATCACTCAGAACCCCTTTGTTATTCTGTCAATCTCTTGTACAAACCAACAAAGCAAACCAATCTATAATTTCAGGTTTTAAAACGACTAATAATCCTAGATCTATCTTTAGCAATTAAGAATATTAGATGATTTGATCTAGTTCCAACTTAATGAATGCAGTTCTCACTCGCAAACAATCAAGTTTCAAATCATGCTTTAGGTAGCAAAGCTAAAACAAGCATTAAGTACAAGATCAATCATGCAAATCATGGAATATTATAGATTCATATATATAGTTAAATGGATACAATCAAACCATAGTACTTGTCAAAATCCCAAAAACAAGAGGATTATAAATCCATCTTACAAGAGGAAATCAAAGAACAAGGTAATGGAAGTTCACCATGACACGTTTTCATGCCACCATGGTGAGTGTCGTCGTGCTCCTCGACCTCTCTTGGCTTCCGTCTCCAATTCTCCTCTCTGTGCTAAGCTTTGAACTTCACTAAGTATTCAGTTCTGTGTGTGGAAGTGGTGATGAAACTGAATGAATGCTGAATGAATAAGATTTTGCCTCCTTTTATAGATTTTTTTTCAAGTTCAGGCTGCTCAGCAGATTGCAGGGGTCGCTGAGTGGCCTAGGCAGTTTAAGGATTGCTTTAGCGTGAAGTTTCTTTATCCTTAAGCAATTTCAGAGGTCGCTCAACAGTTTGGTACAGTCACTTAGCGGATTGGTGTGCACAACAGTTAGTAAAATCGCGATAACTTTGGCTACAGATCTCGGATTGAGGTGATTCTAAAGTTAAGAGATAGATCTACAACTTTGTAGTTGATATCAGATCGAGATTAGATTCAATCTCCATCCTGTGCAAAACCAGTGGCAATGTCAGTGTTAATTCATGTGGTGTAGTTCTTTTGATTCATGCCTTTGATCTATATGGAAAATTGACAAAAATTGCATTATTACACAAAATAAATATCCATTCTCTTAACTATCCTAAATTTACACAAAAGTAGAGAAATTGGCTAGTAATTCCAAATAAAACAATGCAAATAAGTTTCATTCTAACCTATGAAAATACCAAAATATGACACTTATCAATCATCACTTGATGAGTTTGTCATGGGGACCTATGAACAAAGCAATTAGTTGGCCCATTTATTTTGTTAATGAATACAAGTTTCACACATCTGAATGGGAAACTGGACAAAGGACAAACAATAGCGGGGTTTGGGTTAAGGGGTGAATATTCTAATGCTGCTGAAACAACCAATGATTGGATGGAGTGCTTAAACAAATTATTGAATTAGAATATGCACACGAAGATTCATCTCATCATGTTATACTTTTTTGCTGTGATTGGTATGATCCAAATGGAACTCGGACTCACCCTAACTACAAGACCACTTGGATTAATCCTACAAGGCGGTATAGGGGGTAAGATTCGTTCATTGTTGCTGAAAGAGAAAAACAAGTTTATTACACAAACTATCCGGGAGCTAGCCAATCAAGTTGAAAAGTTGTGATGAAATGCAAACAAAGTGTCGAATTGAGTTTGATGACATAGAATCTTCAAACAATACATTTGATCAAGCATATCAACTGTCAAAGCCAATCTCGGCAACGATAATTGTTGAGTCTCCATTGCCTACCACATTAGGTAGCAGTACATTTGATGATGACCCTAACATAGTTGAACTCCCTAACCTCCAACAACATGCAAGTGATAAAGAAATTGATGTATACAATGATAGTGAAGAAGAAGAAGAGTTTGATGATGAACTTAGTTCTGAAAATTACGATGACAATTTTGAACTTTCATAATAGTACATATAATTATTTGAGAATTTGTAACACAATTTCATTTGAATATTATGTGTAATTTTCTTATTGGCTTTTATTACACAAATTCAATTTTAGTATTTAATTATTTATAAGGATAATTTATTATTTATATATTAAAATAAATAGATAAATATTTGGTTGTATATTCTATTTAATTATTTATTATATTTAATAAAAACATTAATTGGATTAATTAAATGTACATCTTTTTAATTAAATTTTAATTAAAACTTTTAATTTTATGTGGAATGTCATATTTTGGTATTAGATAAATATTAAATTATTTATTATATTTACTAAAAATATTGTTGAATTTAATATTTATTTAATTCAATAATTATATATTTGTTTCATATAAAATTTATACAATTAAATAATTTATTGAATTGAATTATATTTTAATTAAATTATTATTTAATTAAATAATTTTATTATTAAATATTTATTTAATATATAATTTATTGCATTAAATATTAATTTAATTATTTACATAATAATAGTATTTAAAAAATAAAAATTTAAAATTAATTATCATTACCGTCAAAAATTGCCCACAGTAATATACTGACGATAATATTTTCAAAATAGTAGTATAATATTCATAATTATCATCGGTTCTTTTCGACTGTACTTTGAACAAATTAACGTCGGCTATATCATCGACGGTAAATCATCATAAATTTATGTAAAAATATCATTAAACTTTCTTCAGAGGTAACTGACGGTAAATAGAATAAAATAATAATATTATTACTGTCAATTTTAATCGACGGTAAACCGTTCATTTTGAACTATTCCCGGACTGCCATTTCCGTGGGTCGACACCAACGGTAATTACCGTCGGCTATGTTGATCTTAAGGTAATAAGTTACCATTAAGGCATTTACCGTCAGTCCACTTTCCAACGGTAAACCCAATAGAAAGCCAAAATTCTAACAGTAATCGGAAAAAACTCTGACGGTAAATTCGACGGTAACTAACATTTTTCTTGTAGTGGATTATTAAGACATTTTACCAGGATCAACTTGGATATTAAAGATTTAAGCTTCATTTGGTAAGGTCGTGATTTTTTAAAAGTTATTAAGCTCTCTAAATTTTTGAAAAGTTGCTCTTAAAAAGTTGTGGTAATATTATTTGATAAAATATAATAAAAACAACTCTCAAAACACAAGTCATTCTTGAAAAACTACTTTTAATAGCTCTCCAAAACATCTCTAACTCATATAAGCTATGAGCAAAAACCTTTTTAACTTTTCTGTTTATCAAATACAAAAAAATATTATACTTTTTGAGAGTAGGACACTCTCTCAAAAAACTTTATTAAACTAAGCCTTAATGTTTAAGTTGATCTTGAAAAATGTCTAGTACTTACTTGATCTTTAAAAAAAATTAAATTGTCAATTAAGTACCAGAAAAAATTTAAAAAAATCATGTGCCAACTAAAATATGACAATATAAAAGAGGGAAGAAAAAAATTAAATTTATACAATTCGCAAATTGCAAGCAAGCCTGCGTTTTTTGGGATGGATTTAAATGTAAAATTTGAAATAAACCACCATTTTCTTGACTAAACTTAAGAGCATCACTGCTCAGTAACTTTTAAGATCACGTTAGCATCCTTGTGAAAATCTTGGACTACTCTCAGTTCAAGATCCATGGCAAAGGCAGCCAAGCAAATGAGAAAAGGAGAATTGTGGAAGCCAGGAATAATGTGAATGTTTGAATTGAATTTCTTATTCAATCATGCAGCCGAGCTGCAAATATATACAAGTAGCAGAAGCTACTGGATTACAAGTTGGTTAGAAATTCAAATGAAATTACAAGCAAATTTACATTAAATACATTTACAATGCAATTGAATTAAATAACAGCTGCAGCAACCATAACAGCATACATCAGCAATCACCATAACCGCATAACTGCTTTTCGCGCCACTTTCACAACTGCAGCTCGCAGCTCCTTCTGTTGCTGCTTGTTTGCTTACTCCGCTCACACCCCCCTCAAGCTGCAGCATGAAAGTTAATCATGCTCAGCTTGTGAAATAAGTGCTTAAAAGGTCCAGGAGCTAGGGGTTTAGTAAATACATCGGCTAACTGGTTGCTGGTGTGAACCGAGCGAAGTGTGATGACCTTTTCTTGTACCTTGTCACGCACCACATGGCAGTCGATCTCAATGTGTTTCGTGCGTTCATGAAACACAGGATTGGCGGCAATGTGAATGGCTGACTGGTTATCACAAGCAATGGAAACAGGACTAGGAACTGAAACTTCAAGGTCACGCAGGAGTGATAGGAGCCACTGAACTTCACACGTTACTTGGGCTAGTGCCCGATACTCAGCTTCAGCAGAGGATCTGGCTACAGTGGTCTGTTTCTTGCTCCGCCAAGAAACCATGGACCTCCCAATAAAGCAAACAAAGCCAGATATGGAGCGTCTAGAGTCTGGACAAGAACCCCAATCAGCATCGGCAAAACCATGAAGTACTGAGGCCGAGTCAGAGGCAAAGAAAAGGCCAGCTGCCGGTGCCCCTTTGAGGTACCGGAGGATTCGATGAGCAGCCTGTAAATGTAGGGTGGATGGGCAGTCAAGAAATTGACTAAGCCTTCCAACAGCATAGCAAATGTCAGGCCTTGTGTGAGTAAGGTATAAAAGCTTCCCAATGAGCTTGCGATAGGAAGATATGTCAACAGAAGTATCATCAGGGTCTTTGCTCAACTTTGTGTGATAGTCCATAGGAGTGGAGACCGGTTTGGATTCAAGAAATCCACTCTCCTTGAGTAAATCTAAACAGTACTTGCGTTGATACAAAGCAATGCCACCAGAAGTTCTTGCCACTTCCATACCAAGGAAGTACTTAAGGGTTCCAAGATCTTTTATCTTGAAAAGTCTATCAAGCAAGTGCTTAAGTGATTCAATCTCTGATGAATCATTTCCAGAAAGAACCAGATCATCGACATAGACAAGGATGATAGTGAAACCTTGGGAACTTCGTTTGGTGAATAGAGAATAGTCAGCCTTGGACTGAACATAGCCTGAACTTGTGAGAACAGCAACCAGCTTGGCATTCCACTGCCTGCTGGCTTGCTTCAGTCCATACAAGGATTTTTGGAGTTTGCAAACCATGTTTGCAGGTGCAGTAAGGCCAGGTGGCAATCTCATGTACACATCCTCATCCAAATCACCATGAAGGAATGCAGTGTTTACATCTAACTGCTGTAAAATCCAGCCCTTGGAAGCTGCAACAGCTAACAGCACTCTCAATGTTGCCATTTTAACAACTGGGCTGAAGGTTTCAGAATAGTCTATGCCATAGGTTTGGGTAAAACCCTTAGCTACAAGCCTTACCTTGTGTCTCTCAATGCTACCATCTGCATTGTACTTTATTTTAAAGACCCACTTGCACCCTACAGCCTTCTTACCAGTTGGCAGAGGAACAATAGCCCAGGTTTGATTTGCCTCAAGTGCTGAGAGCTCAGCATTGATGGCAGCCTGCCAACACGGGTCTAGCACAGCCTCCTCATAGTTCCTAGGTTCAGTGTGTGAAGAAATAGCTAGGGAGAAGTGTTTGTGAGGAGCACACAGTGAGGAATAAGACAAATAGTGAGATAAAGGATGCTTACTCGAAAAAGAATGGTAATCACCACTTGAAGAGCTGACCTGCATACAATGATAATCCTGAAGATATTTTGGTGGGTTCTTTGGTCTTGTGGACTTTCTAGGGGGCAGGTCAGGTGTGGGTGATCGAGAATGGGATATATCAGGTGACTGATGTGCAGGCAATGCAGATGCTGGAGATGAAGATGCAATGTGGGAATTATGCAATGCAGATGCTGGAGATGGAGATGTAATGTGGGAATTATGCAATGCAGATGGATGAGCAGGAGGATTCACTATATTTGTGCCTTGTGAGTTCTGGGATTCCCTTCTGTTGCTGCTTGTTTGGACAGAAGGGTGATGTGATGAGACAAAATGATGATCATTCAAGAAAAGACTATCAAATGCATGCTGTGTATCAGAAGGACAGGAGCCAGAATTGCTTTCAACAACCACACCTGGATCAGAGTTGTTAGAGAATGGAAATTTATGTTCATAAAAAACTACATTTCTGGAAATTAAAATTTCCCTTGTTGTTAAATCCAATAGGACAGCTCCTTTTGTCCCTGACTTATAGCCCAAAAAGATGCATTTTCTAGCTCTAGGGTCCAATTTTGTTCTATGAGCCTGCAATGTGGCAGCATATGCAAGACAACCAAAGACTTTTAAATCATGAATATTTGGTTTCTTGTCATATAGCATTTCATATGGGGATTTATCCCCAATAAGCCTACTAGGCTGTCTGTTAATGAGATAAACAGCATGTCCAATGGCAAATTGCCAAAAACAATGAGGCAATGATGAATGAAAAATTAGAGCCCTAGCCATATTCAAAATATGTTGATGCTTCCTTTCCACTATTCCATTTTGTTGAGGTGTCTCAACACAGCTTGTTTGATGAATAATCCCTTTTGAACTAAAGAAGTTTGACAAGCCAAACTCAGCCCCATTATCAGTTCTTATAACTTTGACACACTTGTTAAACTGAGTTTGAACAAAATTCACAAAATCTTGGACAAGTTGTCCTGTTTCTGATTTAAGCCTCATAAAATAAAGCCAGGTATGCCTTGTTTTATCATCAATTATAGTTAGAAAATACCTATGACCCCCTGTAGATGGTGTGGAAATGGGACCCCATATGTCCATATGAATTAAGTCAAAAGCATGCAGGGACTCAGTTGTACTATCAGGAAATGGTAATCTCTTTTGTCTAGCCAGATGGCAAAAATCACAAGGTTCAGCAATACCAGTACATTCAATAAATGGAAATTGGCTGTGCATTACATGAATTCTACTCTTAGAGGGATGTCCTAACCTATAATGCCAAAGTGGAAATGCAGAATTTTCTGCTGTGTGTACATTTCTTGCAGAATTGACAAATTCCAGAGGTTTGAGGTGAGTGTCTGTGAGGTTGTGTGCCTTAATCAGTCTGTTTGCAAAATCTGGTGAGCTAGGATCAATCATTGTATATAGGCCTCCCTTCAAGTCAGCTGTACCAATCGTCTTCAAATGAAGGTCCTGTATCAAGCATAACCTGTCATTAAACAGCACTGTGCACTGCAGGCATGAGACAAGTTTACAAACAGAAATTAAATTGAATGTGAATGATGGTATATATAACACTTTTGTGAGGTAAAATTGGTTAGAAAATATCACAGTGCCTGCAATGTTTTCTCGGGTAATGGTTCCATCAGGTAATTTTACATTGATGGGCTTGATTGTGTGATATGTGTGGAAAGCAGTGAGTGAATGGCACACATGGTCTGTAGCACCAGTGTCCATCACCCAATGGCTTGGATTGGAGGATGCTAAGGACAAGATTATTGGTATACATGATGGATTTGGCACTGAGGTGGTTAATTGGTTAATACTATGAGGAACCTGTGTAGAACCTTGCTGCAGAAGTGCCAACAGTGCCTGCTTCTGTTCTTGAGTGAAAACCAACTCAGGATTATCCTTCCCTGCCTCCTGATTCATGCTGCTTGTTGAGCTATTGCTGATGTCTTCAGGTTCACCATCAGCAGATGTAGTGACATTATTAGCCACCCTTTCCCTGTACTCCTTGAGGAGGTGAGGGTACTTCTTGAAACACCTCTCAATAGGATGACCAACCTTTGCACAGTAGCTACAAGTGATGGTTGGATCATATGAAGTTTTGCCTCTCCCAGCAGAGGATCTGCCTCCAGCCCTGCCACCTCTACCTCTTGCTCTTCCTCTTCCAGTTCCAGAATTATTCCCTGTGCCAGCTGGAGCAGAATT
>QANU01051584.1:0-18549 GCA_003254905.1 Nissolia schottii
CATCTCATTAGTAATAAACTTACATTTGTATTTACTTTAATCTTCAATTTTAAATTTTTTTTTTAATCACTTTAAGATCTACATTGAAAAAACCGTGTTAGTTCACTTAAAAACGAGTAAAGGTGCAATTGCATCACACCTAATTAAAAGTAACATGCAAAGTTTGTGTCCAAAAAGTGTAAGCTGCCTTAAAATTCAAGCCAGAACAGCAATCCTTTGCGTAGCGAATTCAATCACAGAGAGTTTTCAACCTTTGTACCCAAAAGAAGAAAAAGCTTTCAATCTCATCCGGCATGGGAGGTGAACTAAATAGAGATACATGGTAATTAACTTCACGTGCAAATTAATTAATACATACTAATTTACAATTAGTTTATGTATAATTAGAAGGCCTTGACAAGCATGAACACTTTGTGTTTATCAAGTGTTGACTTATTGTTGTGTTTGTTAAGTCGTGTTTTCTATTTTTATTTTTATATTGGAAGAAGATGAAATAAAGTGTGTTTATTAAGAAAATACAAAAATACAAAGAGTATAACACTTACAAGATTGCTTTATATAGAGAGTATTTTTGGAACAGTAGAATTTGGATACCAAAAGCAATATTTCTTTTGCCCAATCCTCTTTCTTAATTGTAGCTACATTCACATTTTGCAGGAGTGTGTGGCATTTATTTTTGTGTTCAATAATGTTTATTTATTTATTTTGTAATGTTTGTTTAAAAAAGAGTGTGGATGCACACATGTTAAGTGTGGGTGGAGAGTAGGAGAGAATGTGTAATAGTTATGTTTCTTGTGAACTAGGGTCAAAGATCAATGAACAACCAGCAACATCAAAAGGAAGCAGCATGGCAGCATGGTGCAAAGCTTCTGATGTAGCATCTGATTGAAAGTTTGTTAAAAGTTTGTTAAGTTGCTGCACGTGCAACTGTGCTGGTGTTAAGTTAGTTATAAATTAACTCAAATGTAAATCTGTAAATTTCATTGTAAAATTTCATTTCAATTTCATTGCAATTCCGTTTGTAATTGCACTTGTATATAAGTTGTATTGCTTCTCAATGAGAATTAGAGAAAACATTTTCTACACCATTATACATTGCAGCATTTGAGCTCCATCTCATTTTCTCTCCTCTTTCTCACATTTTCTGGCATTTTCTCAGCCATGACTTTGAACTTTCACATGGTATCAGAGCTTCATTTTTGAAGCTCTGCTGCGCCATTGAAGTTCTGTTTGGCAGAATATTTCTGCGTCTATACTTCTGGTCGTGCGATGGATCAAGTTCATCCAGACATTTTCACAATTTCTTGCTGTCAAACCTGCATTCCTCTGATCTGCGGCTCAGAGCACTGAAGTTCTCGAATCCTGTTAAATTCACCTTGAATTGCAGGAATTCTTGAGGATTCAAACGCATCTGAGCAATTGCCATCACTGAGCCTCGGAAACTTGCAATCAGCAAGCACTTCCTTGAGGTCACTAGATAGCTTGCAGAGCAGGTTGATACTCATCTAATTCTTACTTTCAGTCTCAACACTACCTGTTTGATTCAAGTTTATGGAGAATCCAATTGTCACTTCCTCCGATGAAAGTGGAAGAACTGACCGAGTGGTTAGCAATGGAAACAACAACAGCAATGGCTATAATGCCATGGCTGACATCAAGAGTCCTTACTTCTTACATCCAGGAGAGAATCCAGGTTCTGCACTGATTTCTCTTACTCTAACAGATTCAAACTATCATACTTGGGCTAGATCTATGAAAATGGCTCTTAAGTCTAAGAATAAGGTAGCATTCATTGATGGATCACTAAAGCAACCTGAAGAAACTAGTGATTTGTTTTTTGCTTGGGACAAGTGCAATACATTTGTCATCTCATGGATTCATCAATCATTGAATCAAGAGATTTTAAAATCTGTTATGTGGATAGAAAATGCTGCTGAATTATGGACAGATTTAAGACATAGATATTTTGATGGTGATGTGTTTCGAGTTGCTGAATTACAAGAGGAGTTGTTTGCAATTAAACAAGGGGAGATGACTGTCACAGCTTACTTTACTAAATTGAAGTCAATTTGGGAAGAACTAGAAAATTTCAGGCCAATCCCTGGCTGCTCTTGTGTAGATAGATGCATGTGTAATATGCAGGTCATAAGGAACTATAGGAAAGAGGACTATGTGGTGCGATTCATACGTGGACTCAATGATCAATACTCCAATGTCAGGTCACAGCTTATGCTGATGAAACCCATGCCTGACATTTCAGCAGCCTTCTCACTTTTGATGCAGCAGGAGAGACAATTGAATGGAAACTTGGAGTCCAAAGCTTTCCTCAGCAGCACGGCACAAAGCTCAACTCAGGCTGCCAACCTAAACTCTGGCTCTGGCACTGGTGGAAGAGGAAGGTCTAGAGGCAGAGGGGGAAGAAGCTCAGGGGGGAGAGGCAACTCTGGTGGCAGAGGTGGCAATAACAACAGTAAAACATCCTATGATCCAAATATAACCTGCAGTTTTTGCAGCAAGGTGGGGCATCCAATTGAAAGATGCTTCAAGAAATATCCACATCTGCTCAGGGAATATAGGGAGAGAGTAGCAAACAGTGTGACTGCCACTGCCCCTGCTGATACTGAAATTGATGACAGTAACCATGCTGAGGGTCTGATTCAGGATGGAGGGAAGGAAAATCCAGCTGATTTGGTCTTCACTCAAGAAGAGAGGAAAGGATTACTAGCACTCTTGAAACATTATTCTTCACATGTTCCTCATAGTGTTAACCAATTAACTACATCATCTCCATCAAATCCATCAGGTAACACCTTAACCTTGTCCTTAGTTGCCAATAATCCAGAAAATTGGGTGGTAGACACTGGTGCAACAGACCATGTGTGCTACTCACTCAATGCCTTCCACACATATCACACAATCAAACCAATAAATGTAAAATTACCTGATGGAACTGTCACACACGCCACAATTTCAGGGACTGTGATATTTTCTAATGACTTATACCTGACCAAAGTATTATATATACCTAGTTTCACATTTAATCTACTTTCTGTTTCAAGGCTGATCACAGACCTGAAATGCTCAGTGCTGATTAGTGATAAATGCTGCATCATACAGGATCCTTGCTTGAAGAGGATTGGTATAGCTAACTTGGAGAGTGGTTTATATACAATGACTTGTCCTTCAGCCGGCAGACAGCCTCAGTTTCAGACAATAAATTCCATTTTGCATCATCCAATAGATAGCAGCATGCATTTAGGATATACACCAGCAGCAAATAGCATTGCTCATTTAGAAACATCCACATTCCCTTTATGGCATTATAGGTTGGGTCATCCATCCAAGGACAAACTTCATGTACTGCATACTCAATTCTCATTCATTAATTGTAATAACAATGCTGAACCCTGTGATTCATGCCATTTGGCCAAACAAAGAAAATTGCCTTTTGCTTTAAGTTCAACCAGCACTGTCTTTGCTTTTGAATTGGTACACATGGACATTTGGGGTCCTATAGCCACAATTTCCACTGGAGGTCACAAGTATTTTTTGACTGTTGTGGATGACTTTACTAGACATACTTGGGTATATTTCATGAAAACCAAGTCTGAGGCATCACAGCTTCTGCAAGACTTTGTATCTTATGCTGAAAACCAATTTAATACCAAGGTAAAGACAATAAGGACTGATAATGGGGCTGAATTCAATCAAACCAGATATTTTAATTCAAAAGGAATAATACATCAAACTAGTTGTGTAGAGACTCCTCAACAAAATGGCATAGTTGAGAGAAAGCATCAGCACATCCTAAATGTGGCTCGAGCTCTCATGTTTCAGTCATCACTACCAAACTGTTTTTGGCAATTTGCCATTGGACATGCTGTTCATCTTATTAATAGACAACCTAGCAAACTAATCAAAAACAAAACACCTTTTGAAATGTTGCACCAAACTTTGCCACAAATTCAAGACCTTAAAGTGTTTGGTTGCCTGGCCTATGCTTCAACATTGCATGCTCACAGGACAAAATTTGAACCTAGAGCTAGAAAATGTGCTTTTCTAGGATACAAAAGTGGAACAAAAGGATATGTATTGATTGATCTAAGCACACGGCAAATTTTCATTTCAAGAAATGTGGTTTTTTATGAAAATAAATTTCCATATTCTGTGTTGCATAATTCAGTTGCTCCTGCATCTCATGCCCTTCAGGATAGACAGCAGCATGGTGCATTCACACCCTTTGATGATCCATTCATTTACAATTCACTACACCAAATGAACAACCAGCAGCCCTGCATATCCCCTGCATCTGACATAAGCATGACTGGTCCTGCTCATCAGGATGCAGAACAGCATGAAGAAAGCATACCATTCATACCATCACCACCTGCATCCTTGCCTTTGCCTGCACCTGCTGCATCTTTGCCTAATCCCTCACAAGACAAGAAGCCAACCAGAACCTCCTCTAGACCCAAAAGGCCACCAAACTACCTAAAGGACTATCATTGTATGTTGACTAGCTCTGCAAGTGGTGATGACCACCTTCATTCAACAAGGCATCCTATATCACAGTGTTTATCCTATTCATCACTAAGTTCACCCCACAGAAAATTTTCACTTGCTATTTCCTCAAACAATGAACCTAGGAACTATGAGGAGGCTGTGAAAGAACAATGTTGGCAAGAAGCTATTAATGCTGAGCTCTCAGCACTTGAAAACAACCAAACCTGGACTCTTACTACCCTTCCTCCTGGAAAGAAGGCTGTGGGATGTAAATGGATTTTCAAAATTAAATATAATTCGGATGGCAGCATTGAGAGATATAAAGCAAGGCTAGTGGCCAAGGGATTCACTCAGACTTATGGAGTGGACTATGCTGAAACATTCAGCCCTGTGGTTAAAATGACCACCTTGAGACTTTTATTGGCCATAGCAGCATCAAAAGGCTGGTTTCTGCAGCAATTGGATGTGAATACAGCCTTTCTTCATGGTGACCTGCATGAAGATGTGTTTATGAAGCTGCCACCTGGTTTATCTGCTGATTCTGGTTTGGTTTGTAAATTGCAGAAGTCTCTTTATGGCCTAAAGCAGGCTAGTAGACAATGGAATGCTAAATTGGTGGATGTTTTGACCAATTCAGGATATGTGCAGTCCAAATCAGACTATTCACTGTTCACCAAGGCCACTGATCTTGGTTTTACTGTCATCTTGGTGTATGTTGATGATCTAGTGCTGTCCGGGAATGATATGGTAGAGATCAATAGCATCAAGAGACTTCTTGATGATTTGTTTAAAATCAAAGACCTAGGGAACCTTAAGTATTTTCTGGGCATGGAAGTTGCAAGAAACTCAAAGGGGATTGCCATTTACCAAAGAAAATACTGTTTGGATCTTTTAGAGGATCATGATTTCCTTGAAAGCAAGCCAGTTTCGACTCCCATGGATTATCACTCACGGCTCACTAAGGAGCCAGATGGAAATCCTGTTGATGTTAGTGCCTACAGGAGACTCATTGGTAAGCTCTTGTACCTGACACATACAAGACCAGACATTAGCTATGCAGTGGGAAGACTTAGCCAATTTCTTGACTGTCCCAATGAGAGTCATCTCCAGGCAGCGCACCGTGTCCTCAGATACCTTAAGGCAGCACCAGCCAAGGGACTGTATTTCCCTGCTGAATCAAATTTATCCCTCACTAGTTTTGCAGATGCAGATTGGGGCACCTGCCCTGACACTCGGAGGTCAATATCAGGCTTTGTCTGCTTCTTTGGCAAGGCTATGGTATCTTGGCGAAGTAAGAAACAAACCACTGTGGCACGCTCATCTGCTGAGGCCGAATATCGCTCACTGGCACAAGTCACATGTGAGGTTCAGTGGCTCATTGCTGTGTTGCGTGACTTTGGCATTCAGATCACCTCCCCGGTTCCCATCTCATGTGATAATCAATCAGCTATCTACATAGCTGCGAATCCGGTATTCCATGAGAGAACGAAGCACATTGAGATTGACTGCCATGTAGTGCGGGATAAAGTGCACGAAAAGATTATTGAGTTGCATCCAATTCCAACAAGGAATCAGGTTGCTGACATATTCACAAAACCCTTAGCCCCAGGACCATTCAGCTACTTACTTGGCAAGCTTAGCATGATCAATTTTCATGCTACAGCTTGAGGGGGGCTGTGAACTAGGGTCAAAGATCAATGAACAACCAACAACATCAAAAGGAAGCAGCATGGCAGCATGGTGCAAAGCTTCTGATGTAGCATCTGATTGAAAGTTTGTTAAAAGTTTGTTAAGTTGCTGCACGTGCAACTGTGCTGGTGTTAAGTTAGTTATAAATTAACTCAAATGTAAATCTGTAAATTTCATTGTAAAATTTCATTTCAATTTCATTGCAATTCCGTTTGTAATTGCACTTGTATATAAGTTGTATTGCTTCTCAATGAGAATCAGAGAAAACATTTTCTACACCATTATACATTGCAGCATTTGAGNGCATTCATCACCATTTTTAAATGCTCGGAAACGTTGTGCAACGCCAATTTTTAATACGTTTGTTTACAACATATGCTTAAACAGAATTAGGTACGAGAAAAACTCTTGGATTCTAACTAATCGAGCAGAGTGACAAGTTTGGTGGTGAGATTCTTTTTGTTTCGTTTCATTTCAATTCAGCAAAAGGGTACAGATTAGTAATGGCATATTAAATGTTTGTAAGTGTGAAACAATATTCACTTTTTGAATTAATTCTTGAGATTGAGTTAGGTCAAACTCAATTTTTTAATATGGTATCAGAGCAGTAATCCTTACCATTAACCTATAGTTCATTCCCTTAAATTCTCTCCACATATTTATAATTAATATATATCAAGCTCTTAAAGATTTTAGTGAATTATAATTCTGTCCACACTCAATTTTTTCACACTTTTAGAGATTTTTTCACACTTATCTTTCAATTTTCTAAGGGTTTATGCTTCTTCAAATAAAATAAAAGTGGAGATTATGTTTTTTTCCTTCAAAAATTAATGTATGGCATTGTTTAAAAGTTTTCAATGAGTATTCGAGGCATGTCCAAACAAAAAAGTAGCATTTTTTATGCAGACACTTTTAAATACGTATGTTGGTGTCAGTAATTTGTAGGAGATACAAACACAATAATCTTATAAAATATTTGTATTTTCTATATAACTGGTCTCACAAGTCATAACAGGTTGTCTAGCTTTATTCTTTCAAAAAAATTAAATATATATAAAGGGGATTTTTTTTGTCTCCAACTTTAATTTTCTCTTTTGCCATATTATGTGACTTTCTAAATAGAGAAAAAAAAGGGGATCGAAAGCAATACCTACACAATTTATTGTGTTCTTATTTTTAGTTAACTGTCTAATGTTATTTTTACTTCTTATATACGAGACATCGTGTCAACTCACCATTTGTGAACTAGGGTCAAAGATCAATGAACAACCAGCAACATCAAAAGGAAGCAGCATGGCAGCATGGTGCAAAGCTTCTGATGTAGCATCTGATTGAAAGTTTGTTAAAAGTTTGTTAAGTTGCTGCACGTGCAACTGTGCTGGTGTTAAGTTAGTTATAAATTAACTCAAATGTAAATCTGTAAATTTCATTGTAAAATTTCATTTCAATTTCATTGCAATTCCGTTTGTAATTGCACTTGTATATAAGTTGTATTGCTTCTCAATGAGAATCAGAGAAAACATTTTCTACACCATTATACATTGTAGCATTTGAGTTCCATCTCATTTTCTCTCCTCTTTCTCACATTTTCTGGCATTTTCTCAGCCATGACTTTGAACTTTCACACCATTATTCACATTTAGATGTGAGCTTATTGAGTATAGATCTCATTAAAATTTTGTGTAATTATAAATATGATGTGAGTCAATATATATAATATTTCATATAAAATAAGTACAAATAACAAAACTCTAACGATAATTGTTTTTTGCAGCGAGATTATCAACTTATAAGGTGATTGAAAGAAAACGAAACCATTATTCGAAGCTAACACAAGTGTACATATATGACATCAAGCATACATTCATTTCTCCTTGATTACAAGCATATACATGCCATACAGGTAACTAGGCACTTATTCCACGACACACATATAGCAGATAGTACTGCATATATGCTGCACGCCTATAGTGGATTTGGTTCCGGCATGATGCGGTTCAAAGCCGCGGACATGTACTCAGATATGGCATCCGAGACAGTTGTCACAGTCAGCTTCAAGAACCCAACAGGAACAGAGTTCGCTATACCATTGCTGAAACCGGTTTGAACATCACGAAACCTGTCCCACAGCATAACTCCTCCGTAGTTTGGAGTTTGCTTTATGGTAGGAAGCACCTGAGAGACCAACACCTGTGGTGGTATATAGCCGCCGGCTGGAGCAGCGCTAGGGGCCGCCGGCAGCCCCATGTACACGGAGTTGTTGGATCTAGCTAACGAGGTCCATGCTCTCCAGGAATTGAGGAGGGGACCGACGTTGCCGTTTGAGTAATGGCATGGAGGGTTGTTGTAGAACTGAACGAAGATCTCGTCGAAAAGGCCGGTTCTGATGGCCCTGTCGAGGTAGTGATCTGGCATGAAACATTGTGGTGCCGCGGACAAGTGGAAGTACCTGGCCATAATAATGTGTTAGTTTATATGTATACGATCCAGTAATTTGGCGATTTTAGTTTCTTAATTAATTTCATTACCTGTGTTCCCTGAGGGCATCAAGTTCCCTAGCAAGGTCATCCCAGTAAAGGTTAGAGCCACCTTCGATGTCAAAATCAATGCCATCCAAGGCGACGCTTCCCAGTGGACCAAACCGGCCAGTGAGGAAGTTGTTATAGAGGTAGTTGGCGACGTTCTTGGCATCTTGTTGCGAGCACAGAGAGTAAGTCCCTATTGCCCCTCCGAGGGAAAGGTAAACTTTGACACCTCTTTGCTGGCAGTGCTGAATCTCGGGCTGTAGCCTCGTGCAAGGGTTCCAGCTGCCACAGTGCCCCGCAAAGTTCCAGTCCGGGGTCCTGTCGCAGCCGAAGACGTTGAGGAAAGCGAGGAGGACAATCTCGTAATTTCCGGTGTCACACGTGGACCGCAAGGTGCCGTCCCCGTTGTTCTGGCCCCAGTAGATGGCTATTCCACCGGCGCCATGTGAAGTGCTCACGATGGAGAAGAGGGACACCAGTAGTAGGATCCATGCTTGCATTTTCGAAGCCATGATGATTATTAGTGTTTACTGTTTAGCTTGGCTCGATTATCCCTAACGGCAAGAGAAGCAACCTATTTATAATGGTTGGTGCTATCCTAGCTAGCTAGAGTAGTCTAGGTTGTGCGTGAAGCATGCTTGCCTATTTTTTAATGAAAAAAAAATTGAGCGGTGTAACCTTTACATTAAATATTATATTAATATACAATTATTGTGGTTTTAAATGTATCACTCACTACTAATAAAGTAATTACTCTTCACTTGTCAACTAATTATAAATATTTTTACGTATAATAATATGTTAACGGTATATTCACACCCATTTTTTTCAAAATATTATCTTGCATCACAAATGCATGCGAATTTTGCAGCAGCACGTTTTTAGTGCGAGAGGTTTTCTAGCCACTAATTCAATCAATCAAATTTATGAAGTTAGATGAACTAGTTAGGGATAAGGCCAATTTGGAATCAAGGACCACCCAATTTATTTATTTTTAAGGATTTTTACAGTATATATTTTTAATAATGTTACATATTTTATTAATTTAAAATTTTATATTTTAGCTTTTTTTAATCAATAACAATGATTAATAAAACCCTTTTTCTTATTCGTAACGGACCACGATCTAAACTTTTTCTTTAATGGTTTTTTTTCTTTTAAGTTTGCCAATGATTTTTTTCCCATTAGAAATGTTAAATAAATATTCTTTTAAGTTAAGGGTTTTGCTAACAAGTGTTATAAAGACACTTGTTGAAAAATTTAAAGTGAAGTGTTTTGTAAATTAATTTAATATTTTAGTCTATTTAAGTTTTATTAATTTCATTTTTTCAATGAAATCATATCTCTTAAGATACTTATTAACTAAACTCTTAACTTAATGATGCACCTATAAAATTTGTTTAAGGTTTTATTAAAAGTGTTCTTAGTGGTACATGTTAATAAATGAAGAAAAGAAAATTCTAAAGGTTTTAAAACTTGAAGAAAAAAAAATCAAAATTTTAGTTAGTGTTTGTGGGATGAACTTTTTTTTAAATTTTTTTAATATCTTAACAAGTGTTTTTCAAGTTGATGAAGAAGAAGGAAGTGGATGGAGTGGGATGTACGCACCGCACTGGTGTGGAGGGGCATGAGAATGAAAAGAAGGGATAAACATGAGACTTCCTTTTACAAATAAAAAACAAAGAGTAAATTAAATAATATTTAAATTTTTAATGATGATGTCCAAATTGTGAGTAATGTTAGATGCACAGTTTAAATGCTGTCAATTTATGGTTTATAAAGTGATGAGTGCACAAATTTTTCTACACACGCACAAACTTTTTTAAATACGAAACCAAATCAAATTAGACATGTAACACATTAAATAGCGAAAAGTAATTTTTGCACTCTCCATATCTCCACTTACACTCTAAGCGTGTGAACTCACTCTACAATGTATAAACATTTTAAAGCATATGCATAAACTTTTGAACTCAAGTGCACAAACTTTTCAATAACCAAAAACAAAAAATATGACGAAAATGTAAACAAGAACAAAGACAAAGAAGAAAACTTTTATATTCACATGTATAAATTTTTGAATAAGAATGCACAAACTTTATTTATTTTTTGGTGAGTTACTCAATCCGAGCCAACCCGCGACAGGTCAATTTCTCAATTAACTGTTTTATTTATTTTTTTAAAATAAAATATGTTTTTTATAAAAAAATATTATTTAATATAAAAATACATTTTTTTTTAAAATTAAAAATCTATATTGGAAGGAGTTGAGATGAGAGATGAGTGAGAGATGTGAGTTTTTTGAGTGCTTATTTTTTGGACGAAGGGAGTATGATTTAATTAAACTAGTCATTAGACTCATGATGGTTTGTTAGAGCATCTTCAATGACTTATTTTTAGAGTCTCAAATTCCACGACTAAGTCGAGTCCTACTTTTTTTTTTACAACATTAGAGTTATAGAAAAGTGGGAATCCTACTTTGATGAAGTAAACAAAAAAAAAAAGTGGTCAAAGTCTCTTTAATGATGAACTCATCCCACTTTATCTTTCACTAATAATTATATGACATGTGTCATGTGACAACTTTTATTATTAATTTTTTTAAAAATATGATAGTAAAAAACTTAACTAAGGTGAGGTTATAGTTGGACCGAAGTTAATCATTTCCATTAGGGAGAAAAGGGACACTTTTTCTTTTATTTTTTATGATGTGGCATCATGTGATAAAGATGTAAAATAAAGACTCCTAAGAAAACACTCATTAAAGATACTCTAAGATACTCTCAATCTTCTTATATTTATTCTCTTTGATCAATTTTTCAATGTGACAAGTAAATGTTATTGGAATTATCAAAAAGTATCATCAATTACGATTTATTTGGAATAAATTTGTGTAGGATAAGAGTTATTTTAAAAATGTTAATCTGCTGTCAAATTCAAATTTCCTAAAACATTGGAAAAGAAGATGGAAAAGTACGAAGCATCTTAGGAGTGTGGATTGCATATCATAGTATGCATAATTGTTTGCTTAAGTGGTACATTTCTAGTGGGTGCTTGTGACATATTATCAGGAAAAATTTAACAAAGAGGGGTAGTTACTTGTGCTAGTGGGGGTTTTTGATATTGTTTGTAAACTTAAATTTGCAATTATGTGGGTGGGTAGTTCTTATCTTTTAGGGGGCCTTGAGGTTGTTTCTTAAAGTTTAGGATGTATGAATGCATCTATGTTAATCCTGAAGTGAGTTTCATATTTGATTTTGTTTGTATNTTATTCGTAACGGACCACGATGTAAACTTTTTCTTTAATGGTTTTTTTTCTTTTAAGTTTGCAATGATTTTTTTTCATTAGAAATGTTAAATAAATCTTCTTTTAAGTTAAGGGTTTTGCCAACAAGTGTTATAAAGACACTTGTCGAAAAATTTAAAGTGAAGTGCTTTGTAAATTAATTTAATATTTTATTCTATTTAAGGTTTATTAATTTCATTTTTTTCAATGAAATCATATCTCTTAAGATACTTATTTGCTAAACTCTTAACTTAATGATGCACCTATAAATTTTTTTTAAGGTTTTATTAAAAGTGTTCTTAGAGGTACATGTTAATAAATGAAGAAAAGAAAATTCTAAAGGTTTTAAAACCTGAAGAAAAAAAAATCAAAATTTTAGTTAGTGTTTGTGGGATGAACTTTTTTTAAAATTTTTTTAATATCTTAACAAGTGTTTTTCAAATTGATAAAGAAGAAGGAAGTGGATGGAGTGGGATGTACGCACCGCACTGGTGTGGAGGGGCATGAGAGTGAAAAGAAGGGATAAACATGAGACTTTCTTTTATAAATAAAAAACAAAAATCAAATTAAATAATATTTAAATTTTTAATGATGATGTCCAAATTGTGAGTAATGTTAGATGCACAGTTTAAATGCTGTCAATTTATGGTTTATAAAGTGATTAGTGCACAAATTTTTCTACACGTGCACAAACTTTTTTAAATACGAAACCAAATCTAATTAGACATGTAACACATTAAATAGCGAAAAGTAATTTTCATACTCTCCATCTCTCCACTCAAACTCTAAGCGTATGGACTCACTCTACAATGTATAAACATTTTAAAGCATATGCACAAACTTTTGAATTCAAGTGCACAAACTTTTCAACAACCAAAAACAAAAAATATGACGAAAATGTAAACAAAAACAAAGACAAAGAATAAAACTTTTGCATTCACATGTATAAACTTTTGAATAAGAATGCACAAACTTTATTTATTTTTTGGTGAGTCACTCAATCCGAGCCAACCCGCTACAGGTCAATTTCTCAGTTAACTGTTTTATTTATTTTTTTAAAATAAAATATGTTTTTTATAAAAAATATTATTTAATATAAAAATACATTTTTTTTATTAAAAATCTATATTGGAAGGAGTTGAGATGAGAGATGAGTGAGAGATTTGAGTTTTTTGAGTGCTTATTTTTAATTTTTAGGGTTACAATATTTTATTTTAGGGTTAAAAATATTTAATGTATAATAATATATAAATATATAAGTGGTTAATCGGATGGGTCAGGTTTGGTGGATTCGAAAATTTTAAATATATCACTCACCCATGTGTTGTGTTTTTTGGGTCCTTCGACCTACCAACCTGACTCGACTCATATAGGTCAGATTAGGCTATTTTGGCAGGTTTCGTGGGTCAACCCAATCTGTGACCACTCCTATTAAGAGGCGTGCTATATGTATAACCCAAAACAAAAATATTTTTTGAACATCAAGCATAGTGTTCTTTTACACACATTATGGGATTCACACTTACATCGTATGAGTGTGAGTTTCACGATGTGTATGAAAGACCAAATATAGTGTTTACATCATGTTTAATGTTCAAATAGCACTCGCCAATCCAAAATTGACAGAGGAAAAAAAAAAGGAAAAAGGAAAAAATAAGAGAGAGATAGAGAGAGCTGTAAATTTTGGTTGTTATTGTATCTTTTCTCATGTATTAAAGTAAAGAAAATGTTATTTGTAATTATTTTTGTGTCAAACATTATGTCAGCATATATAATCATTATTAATAATTATATGTGAAATCTTTTTAAGATGTGTTTTATTAAAAATCTCATCTTATAATATATAATAGATGGGTGTGTATCAACATAATATTTCATACTGAAACAAATACAAATACGCAAAACGTGTTTTTGTCTTTTTTGCCTAAATAAAGATGAAAAAAAAAAAAGTGTGTTTTGTGAGTAGACTATCATGCTTGAGAATAAAAGGCCTACAGGCACGGACCTTATCTCAAGGTTCTCAACATTTTGAAAGTTTTCAGTTAGTTTTGTTTATAAAAATGTAGCAAGTAAATGACACGACTTTTCCAATACCAAGCTTCAAAAACAGGCTTTCCAGAACACACACTAGAAATCTAGTGAAATCAGGGTCACGCTTAGTTTAACTTCATGAAGAATTAGGAGGGCTCTTTAGACCAGTGCTTATGAGATGCATTACGAGTTTATTTTAAACAAATTGAAAAGTTTATTTATTAGTGTTTGATGTTGTTGATGGGATTTCATAAATACCTAGATCTATGGTTGTCGATCCCAAACTAATGTGAAACCTTTGCAGCGATTAAGTATGAACAAGAAGGGTGATTTTGTGATCTTCCTCAACCAAATCTCTTTAGTTCCTCAATGAGACCTAATGTTTCTCTTTCAGATGGGGAGAAGTGAAACCCCTTTTTCTGATTTGGTGTCTTGAGGACCATAACCTTTCCTGACGTATTTAAAACTCACCAGAGTTCCCATTATCCTCTGATGGGCCAACGCTAGTATCTACCCATTAAGCTCACATTTATTTTCTTTAAGCCTAACATGCTTACAAAAAATAGATCACTAAAATTAAGCCTCTTTATGATAAATAGCTAATATAATTGTTATTAAATATGAGTCCACATAAATATTAGAAATACTAATTTTCATCAATCTCCCACTTGGGCTACATATCGTTCTTTAAACAATTATATCACAAGTTCCTTAGGCGTGCATCGGAATGCTATTTATCTTTAGACTTTCTTTAACAATCTGGTCCATCTCATGCATCAATTATGAATTATTACAATTTTCGTCACAAAAAATGGGTGACTAAACTACAATGATTACCATATTGATACATTTAATGACATAGATCAAATATGGATGAGTAGCATGGAAATTACATGCAGTGTGATCTCAATCATGTCCGTTTCCAATTGGTCCTTCTTTACTCTTCAGTGAAACCAATCCAAAGTCCTTAAATGCAATACAATCATTGCATATACAAAATATAAGTAAGTTCAAAATTGAATCATAAACCATCAACTTTATTATACATAAAATCAAATAAATAATATCTAAAAGAAAAATAGAACAAAAAAAAACTCCCACTAAACTAAGGTATCCTCACAGATAACACCCATATGAACAATATGCTCATGAAAAACCTTAGGTGTCAAACCCTTAGTTAATGGGTCAGCTAGTATAAAATTAGTTTCTATATGTTCTATAGAAATCTGTCTATTCTGAACTCTTTCTTTAACAATTAGGAACTCGATGTCGATAAACTTCGACTTCGTTGAACTCTTACTGTTGTTGGAATAAAGAATTGTCGAGTTATTGTCACAATAAATCCTCAGTGGGTCAATGCCATCAACCACACGCAGACTAGTGACAAAATTTCGCAACCATATCCCATGATTGGATGCCTCCGCTGCCATAGTTGAAGAAGCTATAAGTGTCTGTTTAGCAGACTTCCATGAGATAGCTCCTCCTGCCAAACGTCTTTGTCGGCGTCCTTCCGTAGAATCTATTTCGCTGCGAAAACGAGTGGAGTTCGGCCGACCTCGTTTGGTGCGCTTTAAACTTTGGTCGGGAATAACGGTCGGAAAAGTGACTTGAGGCCAGTGGACCTGTGCCCGACAACCTGAAACTCTTGCTCTTAGACCTTGCAAAGGTTGACCATGGTGTAAACACTGTCCACGTACTGTCGCCAGTCCAGACTCACTACCTCGCAGCATGCCATTGCATGGACACACGGAAACCTAAACCTTTGAAAGGAGCCACAGTCACAGTAACTCCTCCCCGGGTCAACCCTAAATTGATTGCCTTTTGATAAATCCATGCAATGGAACACCTGCGAAACTCGGGAAAATTCGCTGACCTGCAACCCACAACACATTTGTGAACACAAAAATAAGATAAGTGATTCATTACTAAGATGGATTTACTATTATTGTAAACGGGAGTGTAACCTACAACGTTCCTGTCTGTGTCATCATTTGTTGGGGTATCTCAGTCAAAAACTCTGAATATACGTGACCTGCACTAGTTCGAGCATGTGCATTCCTCGCGTTTGAAACAAATAAGGCAGCCGTTTTGAAATACGTCTCCTGAACTAATGCCGTTATTGGAAAATTGCGCGCCTCTAGGAACTTCGAATTCATTGACTCAGCTAGATTTGACGTCATGTGTGAACATCGTCGTCCACCATCGAAGGAAAGAATCCATTGTTCTCTAGGGATCTCGTCAATCCATGCGGCATAAGCTTCATTATGCTGGCGCAACCTTTCATAACGGCGATTGTATTGCTCGATAGTGCTCGAATACCCTGTAAAACATCTCATGCTCAAATAATAAATATTTGAATAAAAAAATGTAAGATCTGCGAGTAAAAAACGAAAAATAACCCTTACCGATAGCCTTGACAAGCTTTTCCATGAACTTCACCTTGAACCGGCGGGCAAAATTCTGCGCAATGTGTCTAATACAAAACAGATGGTACGCCCACAAACCACCCATTCGTCGCACTGCAGACTTTATGGACTCGTGCCGATCAGATATCAACCCAATTTGTCGCCCCTCGGGTAGCGATTACCGCATGTTGTGCAAGGAAAAATACCATGCATCTGCAGTTTCGCCCTCGACAATCGCAAATGCAATGGGGACAATTGATTGATTGCCATATTGAGTTGATGCCATCAACAAAACACCCTTGTATTTTCCATACAAGTGTGTTCCATCGACCTGGATCATAGGCTTGCAGTGCTTAAATGCGTTTATACTTGGACCAAAACCCCAAAACACACGTTGGAAAGTTAAAGCATCTGACCTCACCGATCCATCTTCGTTAAACGCTTCAATGGTATCAATGTCCCATGTGCACGAAGGATCAAAATGTTGCAATGCCTTCATCCAATATGGCAATTAGTTATACGATTGTTCCCAATTGTCGTACACTTGTGCAATTGCATTTTGCTTTGCAAGCCACGCTTTTCTATATGATGGCCAATATCCTGCATGGTCCATAATATCTACTTGTATCGACTTTATAGGCATTGTTGGCTTTGCTCTTATCTGTGCCAGAATCATCCCCGCAATCTTCACAGAAGTCAACTTTGAGTGGTCACGTGTTAGCCTCTCTGCAAGGCAAGTGTGCGGGCCATTGAATCTTGTGACCTCCCAATAGCAACTATTTTTCTTGCATGTGGCCCTGACGAACCATTGACAACCTTGGCCAAACTTCTTGCATTTGCAAAAGTAAGTTGTCAGTTCTGACTCTTTTATTTTGTAATCGGCCTCAATTCACAAGCAATGGCTTGCAACAGCCTCCGTAACTTCATTCCTACTTGCAAAGAATTTTCCAATGTACAAATCATCGCCTGCGCAATATTCATTTTGTAGGTCTCCAACCTCAGATGCACGCATCCCCTCAACATTAAACGTCTGTAGGAAAGCTGGTGTATCATCGGGTTGTGCATTTCTTTCACCTTCTATATCAGCATTTGAACCATTGGCTAATTAAATGTAAAACCAAACAGATCAAATTTATAATTCCTATTTAACACATGCAGTTCTGATACGCAAGATCCTCGTCACGAGGCAAGCATAGAGCGTACTTTGCATATCTTTCCATGTACATAATTAATTTAATACCTAATGCCAGCAATTTTAGTAACAATTGAATTCGGTCAACAATTAAATACAATTATATTTACAATCACAGTTGTTATCATAGTTTATATTAAACCTAAATTTAATAATACCTGAATCATCGTCCGATCCATCGCCTTCTGACACGTCACTTTCGTGCTCGCTCTAACTTTCATCGCCCTCTTCCTCTGCCCAAAACTCATCCTCTGACACTAATGTCGCATCAATGCCTTGCGGATGCAACTCGTTTGACCTTGGACCAAACCCTGAGTCAACATTCGCACTGGATGCCTCCTCGAAGTTTACATATAAATCAATACAACTCAAATGTGATTTATATAATTCATATTGATAAAACATATATTGTACTTGAGCGTCGTTTGATATTGTAACAGACCGATATTTTATCAGCCCATTCAACAATGACACTGGAGATTTATATCTTATTCTTTCCAAACTCTTTTGGAAATGATGAGATATAACACCACACAGGTCAGGGAACGACATAGACGGCCACAGGATAATGACCTTCGAATCATGAGGACTAACAAACTCAACACCTTCAACGTTATTTTTTCTAACTTCACCATCATAAAAAATATATGCATCAACACCTCCTCTATCCATTTTCTTGTTTCAAAACTAAAATTACACACTAAAAATAATCCCTTGGATTAGAAAGAGAAGAAAGAGAAAACTAAGAACTACAAGAGGAAGAAGAAGTGCTGAATGGGAATGAGCAACGAGGAAGAGCACTTCAGTCTCCTTTTATAGGCTGAATTTAATTTTTTTTTAATTTTTTCTCTGAAATCGCCACACCTAAGGGAGATTTCAGAGCCTGAAATCGCCACAATGTATAGCAATTTCAGA